>BJCO01384297.1:0-15532 GCA_018326465.1 Flaveria floridana | reverse complement strand
TGCTCTTATGAACAAACAATAATAATGTCACATGATGTTAAGCATAATTAACAAACAAGACAAGCATACAAATGTTTTAAAACATATACATGTATTCAAACACATATTCATGTGTTGTTGATATAAAGACATGTCATTGATTCAAACATACATTCATACATCAAGACATACATTATAACACACAATCATTAACATTACTTGTGATAGTTATGACTTATAATCATACAACTAAAATCAATCATTTCAAACATGGGTTGAAATAAACTCATGTAAGCATGCACAAACAAACATTCAAAATTATTCACTTTAATTACTCAAATGTAATTATAATGACAAACAAGTCAACAACAAATCACACATTGTAAACAAACAAGTCAAACAATCTTATAAACAATCAATTAATCAACACAGACAAATGATACACTTGTAATCAATCAATATACACCAGGATAGTCAATCATTCATAACAAACAATCAATCATGCATAACAACCAAAAGTAACACACACATAGAATTAAAAAACAAAACAAAGAATCAATCAATGACAACATTATACTTAGGGGGAGTACTGTTGGACTCAACAAAGTGCATTAAGAATTAATGCAAGAAAGTATGATGCTTGTCATTATCAAACAAACCAACAAATGTGTTTCAACATACAAATCATACATTAGAAACACATTAACATCATTAACATTCATTATTATCACTA
The DNA here is from genome assembly GCA_018326465.1 of Flaveria floridana. Lineage (NCBI taxonomy): Eukaryota > Viridiplantae > Streptophyta > Magnoliopsida > Asterales > Asteraceae > Flaveria > Flaveria floridana. The sequence continues at coordinate 14,820 of BJCO01384297.1, read as the reverse complement.
ACAATCTTGTAAATTTTCATTTTCAGATTTGTAGATAAAAGAAAATTTTGCTAAGTCATCCACAGCGGATGAGTTAACCCACAGCGGATGAAGATAACACACAGCGGATGAACAAGTATTCACTGCGGATGAACAACACCCATTGCGGATGAACAATACCCGCTGTGGATGAACAATACCCACAACGGATAAACTATGTTCATAGCGGATGAACAAAAGCTCACAACGGATGACATGTTCTCATAACGGATGAATACAGGTTCACAGCGGCTGAAGAAGTCTCTCCGCAGCGGATGGCTTATTCCCACAGCGGATGTCTTACATACTTAGGACTTATTTTATGTAATTTTCATTTACATAAGGGTAGATTAGTAATTGTACATAGCTTTTGTGTATAGGCTATAAATAGCACTCTACCCTAATCCTTTGTAAGCTTTTGAACAAATATTAATCAAACAAACGTATTATTCATCTGTTCTTGCATTCAAACATACACACACATACAAACACACAAACATACACTGAATTCATACACACTAATCATGGGTTTCCGCACCATGGTTATTGTTTGTTGATCATTGAGAGATATAAAAAGATCCTTGGGGAAACCAACTAGCTTGTCTTGAATCTTGTTCTTACAAAGTTCTTGTTCAAGATGCTAGACTAAGAGATTATTCTCTTCACAGCAATTGGTTTCATCAGTCTGTGTCAAAGAAGATCAAGAGATACATTCAAGGGCTGCCAGCAGATATCCATAGACATATGATCGCGGCTCGTCCAGGTACATTTAGATCAATGGTCGACCTAGCTGGGAGGTTGTACGACGAGCGAGAGGCGGTGGAGATAACGGACGAAGAGGAGGAGCAGAGCTGTGTTAAGAATGGGAATGGAAGGCAAGAGAATGATGATGGATTTGTGTCTGGAGGTGAGACGTTTAGGGTCAATGATTAGAAGAGGGTGACAAGGAGGGAAGAGGTATGCAAGAAGTGTGGTAGAGGCCACGAGGGGGAGTGCAAGTGGGGGGTTGAATGTCTGCTACCAGTGTGGGAAGGAGGGACACAGGGCGAGGGATTGTCATACGGCTAAATGTTGTGACTGTGGCGAGATTGGACATATGAGCAAAGACTGCAAGAAGCCGAGGGAAGAAAGTTCTGATGCGAGGAAGGAGAATAGAGGGTGAAGGCTAAAGCCTTTGCCATGATCGGGAGAAGGCTAGATCGGACTCCGATGTAACGTCAGGTACGTTTCTAGTAATTTAAATTTGTGCATCTATGCTTAGATTGTGGTGCTAGTAGTAGTTTTATTCATGTTGCCTTCTATAATAAAATACACATTAGGAGTAGGAAGATCGATGAGCCATTCGATGTAGAAATTGTTATTGGTAAGTCCACTAGGTTACCTGATGCCCTAGAGGATTGCGTGATAGAATTGAGGGAGCGCTTGTTTCCTGCTAGACCGTTCAGGACAGACGTAGGTTGAAAGAAGTACACCTCTAGGTGAATTGGCCAGTAACCTATGAGACAAACACCGAGTGTCACCAGAAGGTAGTTTGATCAACCGTGCCCAACAAGGGTTCAGTGCTGACCTACGGCGGTGGAGTAATGATGAGAGCCTTATTTTTTAAAAGGAGATCATTCGAGTTAGAAAGTGAGTAAAGCTAATACTAAGGTATAGAAGGTCGTTTCAAATCGTTACTCAGGTAGGAGAAGTGAAACATTGACCGGAGCTACCCGGTGAATTAAGTGGAATTCATCTGACGTTCCACGTATCTCATCTAAGAAAGTGCTCAATCGATGAGGATATGATCGTGCCACTAAAGAATACTAAGATGGACAAAGGATTCAACTATGAGCAGCAACTGGTGGTTGTTTCTGATAGAGAGAAGATGAGGGTTAAGGATAAGAATGGTTTCACGTGTGCGTGTACGGTGGAGCCTAAAGGGGTCTAAGCCTATGTGTAAGATCAAGAAAGATGTGAGACAGCGTCACCTGTAACTGCTCGAGAAGAGATAGGTTTCGGGGACGAAACCTATATAAGGGGGTGGACTTGTAACACCCTGAATTTTATTTAAAAGAAGAGAAAAGTAAAATAAATAGAAACAAAAGATAATGGGCATAAGTGGAGGGAGTAAAGTGTACAAAGTACAAAACCTTATTATTTTAATAAAATTGTAGGCATGGCCGTCCACTTCAAAAGCAAATCTGCTTTTGCTCTCGGTCGAAGAAGGAGAAGAAGAAGAAATCTTGGTTCTAGAGAGAGAAAGGAAGAAGAAGCTGCAAAAGGTGAGTTCTCTTGATCATATGTTTGGTTTTAACTGAATTCACAACTTCTTGACCGAAGTTTTTGATGTTTTAGTGTTTGTTTTCGGGATCTTTGGAGCTGAATTTGCTAGTGGCGGTGTTTTGTTCGAAGATTTTGCATCAGGTGAGTTCTAGAACCCCTCTTTTACTGATTTTCAACTTTTTGGGGTGATTATGCATACCAAGTAAATATTTTTTAAAAGTAACCAAATATTCCAAATCATTACGGTCGACTGTGGATTGTTGTGGTATGTCTTAGAGGATGTTTTTGGGTTAAGTTTGATGTTTAGCATGTTTTAGTGTTTATAGACTGTTCCATCTATGTTAGGATGTGTTAGATTGATGTTTGGGTGTTGTTTGTAGCACAGAAAATATTTCAGAATGTTCCCATGCACCCAACTTACCTCATGCGCCTAGCTGTCCTCATGCGCCTAAGGTCCTGTGCCTGAATAATAGCCATGCACCTGAACAGTGGCCCATGCGCACAGCACGTTGGCCATGCACCTAAGTGTTGGCCATGCGCACAAATATGCCCATACGCCCAGATTGCCCATGCGCCTAAGTGTTGGCCATGCGCCCAAATAGTGCCCATGCGCCCAGATTGCCCATGCGCCAAGTGTTGACCATGCGCCCAAATAGTGCCCATGCGCCCAGATTGCCCATGCGCCTAAGTGTTGATCATGCGCACAAATAGTGCTCATGCGCCTAGAGTTGCACATGCGCCTAAGTGTTGATGCGCCTAAGCAGGGCTCATGCGCCTTCATAGTTGTAATGCTCCTGCGTAGTTGTAATGCGCCCAGACTGATTTACTTAGAAAATTTGTATACTCATGTGCCTGAAATGTTTCATGTGCGTAATTTTGGACTTAGGATTTTCTAAGGGGTTTTAAGAGGGAGATGATTGAGATAGGTTACGTTATGATATGATAGCTTATGCTTGATGTATGCATGATGATGTGATGAGGTTTCTGATGTGTATGTGTGTGTGTGATGTGTCATCTTTCTTCGTTAAACAGTTTTCAAAACGGATGTATTATGTTATGTGTTATTTTATTACTTTACGTGGTATGATGTATGAATGTGCATACGTAAAGTATTATGTAATGAGAGTGGAAGATAACGAATGATAAGTATGGAAGTAACGGCTGATGAGATCTTTGTCGTGTACCCTGTTACTGTGTCAGTCTTCGGACATGAGTCGGCGGTTTGTTTACAGACCCCGGCACAGTATCAGTCTTCGGACATCAGTCGGGGGTATTGCATGAGACAAAATGACATGTGAAGGAGATGAGGTCTTGTTGCCCGCCCCGGTACTGTGTCAGTCTTCGGACATGAGTCAGGGGTTTGTTTATATGCCCCGGCACAGTATCAGTCTTCGGACATAAGTTGGGGGTGTTGCATACGAGATGGGATCCTTGTCGCATATCCCAGTACTGTGTCAGTCCTCGGATATGAGTCGGGGGTTCGTTTACAGGTCCTGGCGCAGTATCAGTCTTTGGACATGAGTCGGGGGTATTGCATGAGATAGGATTCGTATGATAGTAAATAATGCATTGATTGATGATGAACGATGATGAAGATAATAATAATTGTTATCAATGTGTACGTGTGATGTATATCATGAACGAATGTAAAGTAATGGATTTCCAAGTAAGTAAAGTACTTTTATTATAAAACTAGAACCCACCTAGTGTCGCTGACTTTTTGTATGCATAATAGTTGGTAGGTCTTTTGTTGATGCTGAGGAGTTGCAGGCATGGATGCATAAGCTACTAGGAGCGTTTTGAGGATGGCATCCATATTTAGACATGTTATTGTATTTTGATATGTAAATGAATGAAGTAATGTAATGAAATGACATGTTTTAATTAGAAATTAAAGTTTTTAAATTCCGCTGCAAAATTAATGTATGTTTTAAAATGATTTAAACGATGACGGTCCAATCTGTAAGCGTCCCGGGAACGGGGTCTTACAAGTTGGTATCAGAGCCAAAGTTTAAGAGAATTGGGAAAAAATTTCAAAACCTAATCTTAAACTGAGAATGGGACGAAAGAAAAGGGATGCAAGTCCTAGTAGCTACGTGCCTGTAGGTAAAGGTTTTATGTAAACGTTTTATGTAAGTTAATGTTTACCGGTATTATGTGCGCATGTTATGTGGCTTGTATGCTTTTTTGTAGATTTAGATACTGATCTAGTTAGGATAGGGAATGCTTGGAGAATGAAGAGTAAAGTAAGTGACTAATCATAACTAGCCACTGTAATTAGGGACTTACTATACTTGACATAATTCGAGCTATGGCCATGATTCACCATGTCAGTGTTTGAATCTTATAGTGCCTAGAGATGGCCGGAGGTAGATCATCCAAGGCCTTACGAGGTGGAGTACGTGGTGGACGTGGTGCTGGACCGCGTGTCACGAGGAACAGGGCTAGGACTGCCGAACCGGTACCTGGCGAGCCCGAGATTCATCATCATAAGGGTGGTGATGAGAGTGCTAACTTGAGGGCTTCCGTGAAAGAGGTGGTAGTTGAGGAGGTTCATCAGGTCATGTAGAAAATTCTACCGTCTGTGGTGACCGAAGTTATTAGAGATGTGAGGGAGGACGAGAAGAGGGAGAAAAAGGAAAAGGAGAAAGCCGCTGAGAGAGGAAATGTCGAGAGGGGAGAAAGGGAGCAGCCCGAGGCTGAGACGATTGCCTCCAGTGATGATGAGGAGGAGGAAGCTGTGCAGGAGACTGTGAAGGGGTGCAGCTATAGAGCATTCCAAGGGTGTAGGCCCCCTACGTTTGATGGAAATGGGAGTGATGATACTGTATATCATTGGGTGAGAGAGATGGATATGGAACTTGACATTAGTGAGTGTCATGAGGATCAGAAGGTGAAGTTCTGTACCCATTCGTTAATGGACTCAGCCTTGTGTTAGTAGGACAACGTTGTCCAAGCCGAGGGTACCAAGGCAATCGGGAGAATGAGGTGGAAGGAGCTGAAGAGGTTGATGATTGAGGAGTTTTGTCCTTGTAGGGAGCTGGAAAAGGTTAAGAGGGAGTTCCTACAATTGGAGGCAGGGACCATGACACACCAGCAAAACACCACCAAGTTCAACGAGATGGCATGACTGGTGCCGGATTTGGTGACACTTGTGTCATGGAATATCAAGAGGTACATTCAAGGGCTGCCGGCAGATTTCCACAGACACGTGATCGCTGCCCAGCCAGGTACATTTAGATCAGTGGTCGACCTAGCTGGGAGGTTGTACGACGAGTGAGAGGCGATGGAGATAACGTATGAAGAGGAGGAGCGGAGCTATGTTAAGAATGGGAATGGATGGCGAGACAATGACGGTGGATTTATGTCTGGAGGTGAAATGTTTAGGGTTGATGATCGGAAGAGGGTAACAAGGAGGGTAGAGGTATGCAAGAAGTATGGTAGAGGCCATGAGGGGGAGTGCAAGTGGGGGTTGAACATCTGCTTCCAATGTGGGAAGGAGGGCCACAGTGCCAGGGATTATCATACGGCTAAATGCTACGACTGTGGCGAGATTGGACACATGAGCAAAGACTGCAAGAAGTCAAGGGCAAGACGTTTCGGTGCGAGGAAGGAGGACAGAGGGTGAAGGCTAGAGCCTTTTCCATGACTGGGAGGAGGCTAGATTGAACTCTGATGTAACGTCAGGTACATTTTTGGTAATTTAAATTTATGCATCTATGCTTTGATTGTGGTGCTAGTAGTAGTTTCGTTCCTGTTGCCTTGTGTAATAAGTTACTCGTTAGGAGTAGGAAGATCAATGAGCCCTTTGATGTAGAAATTGCTATTGGAAAGTCCACTAGGTTACCTGATGCCCTAGAGGATTAGGCGATAGAATTGAGGGTGGGCTTATTTCCTGCTAGACCGTTCAGGAAAGATGTAGGTGGATAGACGTACACCTCTGGGTGAATTGGCCAGTAACCTATGAGACAAACACCGAGTGTCGTAAGAAGGTGGTTTGATCAACCGCGCCCGATAAGGGTTCGGTGCTAACCTACGGCGGTGGAGTAATGATGAGAGCCTTATTTTGGAAATGGAGATCATTCGAGTTTGAAAGCGGTAAAGCTAATACTAAGGTTAGAGGGTCATTCCAAGTCATTGCTCAGGTAGGAGAAGTGACATATCGACTTGAGCTACCTAATGAGTTAAGTGGAATTCATCTGATGTTCCACGTATCTCATCTAAGAAAGTGCTCAATCGATAAGGATATGATCGTTCCACTAAAGAATACTAAGATGGACAAAGGATTCTACTACGAGGAGCAACTGGTGGCCGTTTCTAATAGAAAGAAGAATAGGGCTAAGGAAAAGAATGGTTTCACGTGTGTGCGTACGGTTGAGCGTAAAGGGGTCTAAGCCTACGTGTAAGATCAAGAATGAGGTGAGACAGGGTCACCTGTCACTGTTCAAGAAGCGACAGGTTTCGGGGATGAAACCTATATAAGGGGGTGGACTTGTAACACCCTGAATTTTATTTAAAAGCAGAGAAAAGGAAAATAAATAGAAAGAAAACATAATGGGCATAAGTGGAGGGGAGTAAAGTGTACAAAGTACAAAACCTTATTATTTTAATAAAAGTGAAGGTATGGCCGCCCATTTCAAAAGCAAATCTGCTTTTGCTCTCGGTTGAAGAAGGAAAAGAAGAAGAAATCTCGGTTCTAGAGAGAGAAAGGAAGAAGAAGCTGCAAAAGGTGAGTTTTCTTGATCATATGTTCGGTTTTAACCAAATTCACAACTTCTTGGCCGAAGTTCTTGATGTTTTAGTGTTTTTTTGGGGATCTTTGGAGCTGAATTTGCTAGTGGAGGTGTTTTGTTCGAAGATTTTGCTTCAGGTGAGTTCTAGAACCCCTCTTTTACTGATTTTCAACTTCTTTGGGCTATTATGCATACCAAGTAAACATTTTTTAGAAGTAACCGAACGTTCCTTCTCGTTGTGGTCGACTGTGGATTGTTGTGGTATGTCTTAGAGGATGTTTTTGGGTTAAGTTTGATGTTTGGCATGTTTTAGTGTTTATAGCATGTTAGATCTAGATTGATGTTTGGGTGTTGTTTGTAGCATAGAAAACATTTCAGAATGTTCCCATACGCCCAACTTACCTCATGCGCCTAACTGTCCTCATGCGCCTAAGGTCATGCGCCTGAATAGTAGCCATGCACCTAAACAGTGGCCCATGCGCCCAGCACGTTGGCCAAGCGCCTAAGTGTTGACCATGCGCCCAAATAGTGCCCATGCGCCCTGATTAGCCATGCGCATAAGTGTTGGCCATGCCCAAATAGTCCCCATGCGCCCAAATTGCCCATGCGCCTAAGTGTTGGTCATGCCGCCAAATAGTGCTCATGCGCCTAGAGTTGCACATGCGCCTAAGTGTTGATGCTCCTAAGCAGGGCTCATGGCCCTGCATAGTTGTAATGTGCCTAAGTGTTGATGCGCCTAAGCAGGGCTCACGTCTGACTCGTATGCACAACTGAAGGTACAGTCATGCGATAGAGTCTATCTTATGTCTCAATCATACGACTGATCAAGTCACCTGGTTCAGTCGTGTGACTGGTCCATAAGTATGGTTCATTCGTGCGTATGGTCCATAAGTATGGTCCATTACCATGAATAACCACTTGACTAAGCTGGACACATTTCTGAATCATTATTGACTCAGAACTATGTACAACAACCTCAAACCTATATATAAAGTTCATACATGTGAATCATACTCAATACAATAATAATATGAAATAATCAAACACAAATAAACATCAAAATGCATTTCATTTATCATTGAATTATCACATTACATCAGTGTAAGAAATGAAAGACTATTACATTTAAGATCATAACTAGGTACATAATGTATCAACAAAAAGGATCATGTTTGAGATGATTAGTGGTCAAAATATAATATATCAATGATGAGTATGTGAATAAATGGAAAAAACTAAGTCACACTCACCAGAATGACCCAATCGCACTATTGGATCATAAGTATGGGCCAGTCGCATGATTGGATCATGAGGATGAGCCAATCGCATGAATGGACCATAAGTATGGCCCAGTCATACGATTGGACCACAAGTATTGCTCAATCGCACGACTGAACCATGAGGATGGCCGAGTCGTACGATTGGAAGCATCAGAATGAACCAATCGCATGATTGGAAAAGGGAGTATGAGTCAGTCGTATGATTGAACCTCAGTCGCACGTATGAATCGGCCGAATGGGACCAGTCGCACGACTGAAACTCAAATCAGTATAAAAAAGGGGGCTCAGTCAGTCGTAGCCCTACACTTGACTTCAAACGCTCTCAAACTACCGATTACCAAAGACACCCTTTTTCAAATTTTTCCGTGTGACTTCCATTGATTTCTCCTTACTAACCGATTTACATTCATCTACAGGTACTGTGTGAACAAAATCGTGACACATGCGAACGTAAAATCAAACAAACAAGTCCGAACGATCTAAGACTCAAACCGAAACAAATAACTCAAAATTGGACATTTAAATGGACTTAAAAGTAAACTTAAAAGATAACCGGTGTTACAACATGCCTTGGCGCATCTAATGAATCTAATATTGAAGTGAATATGATTGTTTTGACAAAGATTCAAATTCTCAAACCCGCACAGAATACATGCGAATGGACATGCTGGTGAACTTCAGTCACACTATTGAGCCAGACGCATGCTTCAATCGCACGATTAAATCAATCGGTGACTCGGTCGCACGACTGACTCAACCGCATGTCATGGCACATGACTAAGCTCAGTCGGAGGCTCAATCGTATGACTCAGTTCAGTCATATGGTTCAATCGTACGATTGAACCAGGTTGATATGATATGTTCAAGTTCAAATATTCTTTCTTGTGAACTGATCTAACATGTGTGTTGCGTGTATTGCAGTAAAATAGCTGATAGATGGATGATGAGCACTAAGAATAACATTTGTGCTTATCTCAACACCACGTCTCGGAACTCATCAGATTTTATCAGGATCATTGAGTTTTTATGCCGATCGACGATACACCACGCCATATCTACTCCCTACACACCTTACCGCTCATTACAGCGGGCATTCTGGGAGAATGCTATTGTAGACTGATATGTTGAGCCTTTCAGATTTGGAGTTCTATCTTTAAAGAGGCTATAGACATAGGGGAGGATGACTTGAGGCGAGTCTTGGATCTAGGAGATGGCTCAGACTATCCTACCAAGATGCATCCAATGACTGTGAGGGGATGCTTCCTAAGGATCAAGTATGTCAGCGACATCAATGTTGGCGTGCTCAACAAGAGTTACATGTGCCTGCCGTTTAAGTATTTGGCACATGTGATCCTCAAGTGCATAGCCTCCTGACACGGTGGTTTTGATGAGATGAGCAACCAAATCCAGAACGCGTTTGTTGTGTTGGTGCTCAACCACCCGTTCGGTTTCTCTCGGATGTTCTCCAACTACATGAGGGAGAACATCGAGGCTAAAGGGAAGGAGGGATTCTGCATGTATCCCAGGTTTCTACAGCTGATTATTGACGAGAAGCTACCTCACCTACCCAAGCTAAAGGATGATGAGGTGTTATTAGAGGTTATGGATGACACCACATTAGGCAGGATGAAGGTGTACCGGGGTAAGCAGGTGAAGCCCCAGGTTAGGAGGTTATTTGGTCATCTGGACAACATCGACTATGTCGCGCCAGCCAGGAAGAAGTGGTGCCATGACGACAGCTACTCCGATGTTAAGCCTATCATGATTCATGATGATGACGAAGACGATGATGATGATGACCAGGATCGTGGTCAAGGTGGTGGAGATGAGGGCTCTAGTCAATCAAGAGCCACTAACATGTCTACAATTCCTCCACCACCTCAGTAGAGTGATTCCTAAGCTCCCGATGGATCCGAGCAAGCTACCATCCACCAAGACTTCCTGATAGATGAAGATGATGATTCTGATGAGGAGCCTCTCACCAGAAGAGTTGGTAGTTAGGTTGTGGCTACCGAGAAAGGGAAAGAGGCGGTTAGTGGATGCCAAGCTGGTGCTGAGGGTGTTGACACTGATGTCACAGATCCAACATACACACCCGACTAGCCTATCAGCCCAGGGGGAGCCCCAATGCCAAGGGATCCAGGAAGAAAAGGATGGCCCAACCCTACGGAAAGAAGGGGAAGAGATAGAGGATTGTACTGATTAGATCTTCCACCACCTCAGCCACTACTACCACCATTGCCACTACCTCTTCCACTACCACCACTTCCATCCCAGCCACCACCACTACCATACCATCCACCACTCATATACCCACATCTTCCTCACCCACCATAATCAAAACCAATCCTCCATCATCCATTCCCATTCCTACTCCCATCTACACCTCATCCACTACTACATCTCACATTCCCCAAGCCAGATGATCCAACCAGATCCCACCTCCACAGGGTACTACTCTACCCAAGATTAGGTTAGAGGAACAGTTGGCGAGCCTAAACAGACTAGTGCTCAAGCTGTTGGCTACGAATGATCTTAGGGCCAACCAGATGAACCAACTGATGGCGGTAAATGCAGCATAAGGCAAGCAGATTGCCCAGCTCACTGAGAAGAACGAAGCTCATGAGAGAGCTTTAATTCGAGCTCACAATGCCCTGTAAGCTCAAAATGAGCTAGTGCTTGCATCCGCCAAAAGGTTTGAGGAGTTGGAGAGAAAGAACAAGAAGATAATGTTGAGGCTAAAGGTAACTAAGGGTGAGCCTCTGAAGATTAAGGGAGATGGAGATGATGATGGTGATGATGATGATGATTCAAGTGATGATGAATCAGAAGAAGACAGTGATGAAGAGGAAGCCGGAGAGAGTGGAAAGGGGAAAAGGGATGATGATGATGAGGAGGGTGATCCAGCAGGTGATGCAACTGCATCAGCCTCAAATCAATCAGTAAGGGAGAGACGCACCAAAAGAAATCAAGATCAAGGAGCCTCGTCCTCAGCACCTCAAGCTGACGAGCGATAAGATCAAGACAAAAGTAATGATTAAGATGTTTATGTATTTGAAACCTTTAGTACTTGAATTATGTATTACATTAATATAATTAATAATAATTTATGTTTAATGTTTGGATTAATAATTAATGTGTGCATTGTTGATTGTTTAATCGAACAGATGAAACTTAATAGACCGATGATTATGATGTCGCTCCCCTTTAGCAAATCAAGACTCAAATCAGTATGATTCTTGATTTGCAAGGGATTGTGAGACGGTCTGTGAGTTACACTCCAGAGGAAGGAGAGATTATCCACGACCTGACAGACGAGCAGCTCGCTAATATGTTTTGACTAAATCCTGATGAGCTTGTGAAAGATGCTCCGGAAGTCGATGTTTTGAATAACGAGGAGCTACAAGGAGTGGATGAAATTGAGATAGAGGATGTCACGTCAGATCATTATCCTCAGTTGACTGACCATGATGGCGATGTTATCCCTGATTTGGGTGAAACATTTGGTAGTGATACATTTGACAAACTAGAAGAGTAAGCTACAGAGAAAGAAGAGACTGAAGGTAAAGCCCAAGCTACAAATGCTGATGTTGATCTAAAGAAAGCTGAATGGGCTGCATGTTTGACAGAGATGAAAGCTCAACGTGAACCTCCAAAGCTAAATACCTACACCAAATTGTACAGAATTAGAGATATCAGAAGGTGTCAGGAAAGATTATTAGTTGGGCTTACTTTGAGGATTTGGATGTGTATGCAGTGAAGTGGGAGAAAGGGGTTGAGTACTTCAGATATCCACATGATCTGAAGACTCTCCCTGGTTTTGAGTTAAACAGATTGGCCTGTTTAGATCTGTTGAATGCCAACCCGAGGAAGATGTTGGGATGGTTTGAGATGGCATTGAAGAAAGAATACCACACCAGATGTCAGACCTCATCAACCTAAGAGGTTTATTCATAAGACTGAAGTTGACCCTATCACTAGAAGGCCTAAGGTTGTGTTGAAGTGGAGTCCCCCATGCATGATGTCTAAGATCCCTTTACAGGAGATGCCTCAGGACTTAACTCCACACCTCAAATGGTGGTATTATGATTGGAGGACGGGGGAAGCGATCATAGTTTTGAACAGAGAAGGAAAAATAGAGACTATCAGGGTATTTGACCCAATGTGGCTCACTAACTTGTCAGCTGATGATATTTATACATTATACAACTGGCCACTGTTCTATGACATGCAAGATATTATACAAGCTCTCTAGTTCCAACACATTATACGACTCTGCTTTGCTTTTGAGATACATACGGGAGTCACTAAAAAGGAGAAGTACAAGAAATTTCAAGAACATGTGAAGAATGTTAGACAATAGGATAAACTAGGTCCGAGGGGGAGTTTGTTGATAAACTATGTTCCTAGTTTACGTACTTCAATGTAAATGTCTTTTATTTCTTACACATATGTAATGCAAGTGATTAATGAAATATGATATGTGTTTTGATGTTTATGTGTCTTTGATTATATCATATTCTTATTGCATTTAGTATTACTCATATGTATGAACATTACATATAGGTTTGAGGTTGTTGCATATAGTTCTAAGTCAATAATGACTCAGAAATGTGTTCAACTTAGTCGGGTGGTTATTCATGCTAATGGACCATACTTATGGACCATACGCACGAATGAACCATACTTATGGACTAGTCGCACAACTGAGCCAGGTGACTAGATCAGTCATATGACTGAGACATAAGATTGACTCAGTCGCACGACTGAACTTCAGTCGTGTGTATGAGTCAAAGGCATGAGTCAGTCGCACGAATGAACCAAGCTAATGGCTCAGTCGTACGACTGAATACTGAAAACCTATAAATACCACATAATTCATGGAAAAACTAAACACTTTGAATACGATCATACCCTAGCCGTCCAGAGCATCCTAGTTCGTCCATCCAACTTCATAGTTCATTCCTGATCGATTCCAACTCGTTCTTAATGTTTGTTTAATCGTTAGATCGATCTGGTTGTCGTTCTCACTGATTGGATCGCCAATAAAATAGAATTCCGCGCTATTTGATCTGGTCTCACGCATAATAAGTTAGTACTCCGTACGAAAACGGTCCTAACACTTGTACACATATGCATATCATACATTTATCATAAGATCATGCATATACTATTCATAAACTATTGCATATTTATGCCTAAAATAGTCCAAAATAGCCCACAAGTCAAACTAGGGTCAAACCATAAAATTCTGTTTTCCCTCAAAATTCAGAAAAATTTTCTAAGTGTTGGGCGCATGTGAACTATTTAGGCGCATCAGCCCTGTTTGGGCGTTTCTCAACTATATAGGCGCATCAGCCTACACTTAACCACTTTAATCACTTAGGCGCATGAGCCTTTTGGGCGCATGGGCACTATTCAGGCGCATCATCTTACACTTAGTTATTTCAGCCCAAAACTCAGGCGCATGAAGCACTGTTTAGGCACATGAACTAACATTTAGAAATTCTAAGGCAAATCTAGGCGCGTGAGCTACTATTCAGGCGCATCACTTTACTTTGAAACTTTTTTAAGGCAAACAATCGATGCATGGGCTACTGTTTGGGCGCATCATCTCATACTTAGTCTTTTAAGCCTATTATTCAGGCGCATGGGCCCAGTTTGGGCGCATGAACACCCTCTTTCATATGTTTCTAACATATTTTCAGTCCCAAACAATGTTCCAACATTTTCTTAACTTATATTTACCCTTCTAAGCATCATCATAACATATACAACCATAAAACACTAACATTCATGCATTTATGCATACGGGAAACATACGCAAAAATTATTAAATACTTTTACATGCATATTCAGCCCCACAGAAGTTTAAAAACAAGTAAAATCGGGGTCTAGAAACTCACCTTTGCTGCTTTAAGGTCTCAAACTCTTCAAACTCGAACTTTCAAAGATTTCTTAACACCTAGCCATGTTAAAACATCCAACCGAACACATTCACATATAAGAACAAGTATAATATTCGGCTACATGGCCAAGAAATCTATAAAACCGAACCCAAAAACTCACAAAATACTTACCAATTTTGATTTCAGCTGCTTTCTCTCTCTGGAATCCGAAAACCCTTCTCTTCTACTTGTAAGGCCCCGTTTCCGGGCACCTCACAGCTGGTCATCATCACTCTCAAAACATACTATTATATAATCTTTATGAAAATCACGCAGCGGAAACTTTGAAATAACTTTTCCTTTTACTATAATTACTTTTGCAAAGTAATACAACACTCATTACAAAATATCGTTTGTTTGTATTACAATACAAAAGCATTATACAAAAGAATGCCATCCCAAAAGAGCTGAGTAGCCGCCTCGTGCCATCCTCAGCAACACTACCTGTCAACTGGAAACACATAAAAAGTCAGCGTTGCTGAGTGAGTTCTAGTTTTATACTAAAACATACTTTACTTTCATTAAAACCGTTTCTTTACTTTTATGCTATCACACATCGTACATACACATAGATAA
>BJCO01384157.1:0-14631 GCA_018326465.1 Flaveria floridana | reverse complement strand
ATCCACCGCAGCGCTGTCATCCCTCGCCTTACTCCTCTTCGCCTCCGGCGGCTCATACTGCATACTCATCTAAATCGAACCTCCAAATCGATCTAACCTCCAAATCGATCATCCCCTGTCGAACCTCCAAATCGATCATCCCCTGTCGAACCTCCAAATTGATCGAACCTCCAAATCAAACCTCCAAATCGATGACGCAGTCACAGCAGCACCGGTCATCATCGTGGAGAAGATGAGGCGGTCCAAATCGAACCTCCAAATCGATTTGGACAGCAGCAGCAGCGGTCCAAATCGAACCTCCAAATCAAACCATCATCATCGTGGAGAAGCAGCGGATGGAGAAGCAGCATCATCGTGGAGCGGATGGAGAAGCAGCAGCGGTCAGAGGACTGATTTTGGTCAGCGGATGGGGGAAAAATGACCCGGTCAGTATGCTTTTCGCGGTCAGATGCGCCGGTCAGCAACATCAAACGCACTGACTGGCTGACCGAGTCAGCCAGTCAGTGGTCAGTGAATGGGTCAGCAACATCAAACAACACCGAAGTAAAATTCATAAGTATGAGCCAATCGCATGATTGGACCATAAGTATGAGCCAATCGCACGATTGGACCATAAGTATGGGCCAGTCACACGATTGGACCATGAGTATGGGTCAGTCATACGACTGGATCACAAGTATGGATCAATCGCATGACTATACCATGAGGATGGCTGAGTCGCACGCTTCGAAACTCAGTATGAACCAATCATACGATTGGCTGATTGAGTATATGACAGTCGTGCGACTGAACCTCAGTCGCACGAATGAATCATGCTTATGGGTCCAGTCGCACGACTGAAACTCAAATCAGTATAAAAAGGGGGCTCAGTCGGTCATAGCCCTACACTTGATTTCAAATTCTCCTAAACTCCCGACTAACCAAGGACACCCTTTTCAAAAATTTTCATGTGATCTCTATTGATTTCGTTTTGCTAACGGATATACTTTCATCTACAGGTACAATCAGAACAAAATCATGATACATCAGAATGTAAATTAAAACAAAAGTGTCCGAATGATTTAAGACCAGAACCGACTCAAATAATTTTAAAAGTTGGACCTCTAAGTGGACTTAAATGTGAACTTAACAGATAATAAGTGTAACAACGAGTCCATGCGTGTATAATGAATCTAATCTTGATATGAAAATGACTGTTTTGACAAAGATTCAAAATCTTGGACTCGCACAGTGCGTATACGAAAGGACATACTGATAAACTTTAGTCGCACGATTGAGCCAGTCGCATGATTCAATCGCACGATTGAATTAATCGGTGACTCAGTCGCACGACTGACTCAACCGCATGTCATAGCACACGACTAAACTCAGTCGGAGGCTCAGTCGTATGACTGAGTTCAGTCGTATGGTTCAATCGTACGATTGAACCAGTTTGATATGATCTGTTCAATCTCAAATATTCTTTCTTGTGAACGGGTCTAAAATGTTTGGTGATTGTGTTGCAGTGAAATGGTTGATAGATGGACGTTGAGTACTAAGCACAACATCTGTGCTTATCTCAACATTACTTCTCGGAATGCCTCAGATTTCATTGGGATTATAGAGTTTTTACGCCGATCCAGGATACACCGTGCTATATCTACTCCCTACACACCTTACCGCTCACTGCAGCAAGCATTCTGGGAGAATGCTTTTGTAGACCGATCAATGTAGCCATTTAGGATTCGGAGCCCTATCTTTGGAGAGGATATAGACATCGGGGAGGATGATTTGAGGAGAGTTTTGGATTTGGGAGATGACTCGGACTATCCCACCAAGCTGCATCCCATGACTGTGAGGGGATGTTTTCTACTAAGTACGCTGGCGACATCAATGTCGGCATGCTTAACAAGAGCAATATGTGCCCGCTGTTCAAATATTTGGCACATGTGATCCTAAGGTACATAGCCTCCCGACACGATGGTTTTGACGAGATGAGTAACCAAAATCAGAAAGCGTTTGTTGCGTTGGTGCTCAACCACCCATTCGGTTTCTCTAGGATGTTCTTCAATTACATGAGGGAGAATATCAAGGCTAAGGGGATGGAGGGATTCTACATGTATCCCCGGTTTCTACAGCTGATCATCAACGAGAAGCTGCCTCACCTGCCCAAGCTTAAGGATGATGAGGTGTCATTGTAGGTTATGGATGACACCACTTTAGGCAGGAGGAAGGTGTACAGGGGAAAGCAGGTTAAGCCCCCACTGATAAGGCTATTCGGTCATCTAGCCCACATCGACTATGTAGTGCTAGCTAATAGAAGTGGCGCCACGATGATAGCGACTCCAATGTAGAGCTTGTCATGATTCCAGATGACGACGAAGATGATGATGATGATGACCAGGATCATGGTCAAGGTGGTGGAGATAAGGGCTCGAGTCAATCCAGAGCCACTGAGACATCTACTATTCCTCCACCACCTCAGTAGAGTGGTTCTTCAGCTCCTGGTGGATCTAAGTAAGTTGCCATCCACCAGGACTTCCTGATAGATGAAGAAGATGATGTATCGAAGAAGGAGCCCCTACTGAGGCAGGTTAGGAGCAAGTGGGTTGCCACCGAGAAAGGTAAGGAGGTGGTTGGCACCCGCAAGGTAGGGTCAAAGGGTGTCGATACGGAAGAGAGTGATCCATCATACACACCAGACCAGCCCATCAGTCCGGGGGAGCCCTAACTACAAAGGGATCTAGGAAGAAAAGAATAGCCCAACCCTATGGCAAGAAGGGTAAAAGACAAAGGATCATTCTGATGAGCTCCTCCACCACCACAGCCACTACCACCACCACCACCACTGCCACTATCACCACCACAGCCACTGCCACCGACATACCCACCACCACACATACACCTACATCTTCCTCACCCTTAATACCCAAAACCACCCCTCCACAATCTATTCCTATTCCTATACCAATTTACACCACATCCACAACTACCCCAACCAGTCCCCAAGCCAGAACGTCCACCTAATTCCCACCTCCACAGGGCACTACTCTACCCACTGTTGGGTTAGAGGAACAACTGGCAAGCATTAACAGGCTAGTGCTCAAGCTGTTGGTGACGGACGATCTAGGGGCAAACCAGATGAACCAGCTGATGGCGGTCAATGCAGCACAGGGCAAGCAAATTGCCCAGCTCACTGAGAAGAATGAAGCTCATGAGAGTGCTTTAGTTCAAGCTCACAAGGCCCTGCAAGCTCAAAATAAGCTAGTGTTGGCATCCACCAAGAGGATTGAGGGATTGGAAAAGAAGAACAAGAAAATCATGTTAAGGCTGAAGGGAAAGAAGGGTGAGTCTCTAAAGATTAAGGGAGATGGAGATGATGATGGTGATGATGATGACGATTCAAGTGATGATGAATCAGAGGATGACGGTGATGAGAAGGAAGCTGGAGAAAGTGGAGAGGAGAAAAAGAAGGGTGATGATGAGGAGGATGAACCTGAAGGTGATGCTAATGCATCAGCCTCAACTCAATCAACGAGGGAGAGGCGCACTAAGAAGAATCAAGATCAAGGAACCTCATCCTCAGCTCCTCAAGCTGACGAGCCTCAAGTTCAAGAGAGAAGTAATGATTAAGATGGTTTATGTATTTTGAAACTTTTTGTAATTGAACTTTGTACTACAGTAATGTAATTAATGATAATTTATGTTTAATGTCTTGATTAATCATTAATGCGTGATTTATTGATTTTTCAATCAAACAGATAAAACTCAACAGGCCGATGAGTACGATGTTGCTCCCTTCAGCAAATCAAGACTCAACTTACTATGATTCTTGATTTGCAAGGGATTATGAGATGGTCTGTGAGTTACACTCCAGAAGAAGGAGAGATTATCCATGATCTATCTGATGAACAGCTCTCAGAGATGTTCAGATTCAACTCAGTAGAGATAGTCAAAGATGCTCCTGAAGTCGATGTTGTGAGTGATGAAGAGTTACGAGGAGTGGATGAGATAGAAATAGAGGATGTCACGTCAGATCATTATCCTTAGTACACTAACTTTGATGGCAATGTTATCCCTGACTTGGGTGAGACATTTGTCAGTGATACATTCGACAAGATAGATGAGAAAGCAACTGAGAAAGAAGAGGCTGAAGGTAAAGCTCAAGCTACAGATGCTGACGTAGAACTAAAGAAAGCTGAATGGGCTGCATGTTTTGAAGAGATGAAAGCTCAGCGTGAACCTCCAAAGAAAAATGCCTACACCAAATTGTACAACGTTAGGAGACATCAGAAGGTGTCAGACAAGATTATTAGTTGGGCTTACTTTGAGGATTTAAACGTATATGTCATCAAAAGGGAGAAACGGATTGAGTACTTCAGATGTCCACATGATCTGAAGACTCTTCCGGGATTTGAGTTAGACAGGCTAGCATGCCAAGATCTACTATATGCCAATCGAAGGAAAATGTCGGGATGGTTTGAGACAGCATTAAAGAAGTAATACCACACTAGATGGGTCAACTTCAAACCTCAACAACCAAGGAGGTTTCTTCATAAGACTTAGGTTGACTCGATCTCGGGAAGAAGGAAGGTGGTGTTGAAGTGGAGACCTCCGAAGACCATGTCTAAGATTCCATTGAGGGAGATGCCACAGGATTTCACACCTCACTTCAAGTGGTGGTATTATGATTGGAGGATGGGGGAAGCTGTTATAGTTTTGAACAGAGACGGAAAGATAGAGACTATCAGGGTATTTGACCCAATGTGGCTTACTAACTTGTCAGCAAACGATGTTTATACGTTATACAAGTGGCCACTGTTCTATGACACGCAAGACATTGTACAAGCTCTCCAGTTCCAACACGTCATACGACTCTGTTTTGCTTTTAAGATACATGCTGGAGTCACTAAAGAGGAGAAGTACAAGAAATTTCAAGAACATGTGAAGAGGGATAGACAATAGGATAAACTAGGTCCAAGGGGGAGTTTGTTGATACATGATGTCCCTAGTTTATGTACTTAAATGTAAATGTCTTTCATTTCATACACATATGTAATGCAAGTGCTTAATGATATGTGATATGTGTTTTGATGTTATTTGTCTTTGATTATATCATATTCTTATTGTATTTAGTATAACACATATGAATGAACATTATATATTGGTTTGAGGTTGTTATACATAGTTCTGGGACAATAATGATTCAGAAATGTGTTTAACTTAGTCAGGTGGTTATCCATGCTAATGGACCATACTTATGGACCAGACGCACGAATGGATCATACTTATGGACCAGTCGCACAATTGAACCAGGTGACTGAATCAGTCGTATGACTGAGACATAAGATTGACTCATTCGCATGACTGAACCTTCAGTCGTGTGTATGAATCAAATGCATGAGTCAGTCGAATGACTGAACCATGCTAATGGCTCAGTCGTACGAATGGATACTGAAAACCTATAAATACCACATTATTCGTGGAAAAAGACAACACTTCGAATATTATCATACCCTAGCCGTTCAGAGGGTTCTAGTTCATCCATCCATCTTCAAAGTTCGTTCCTGATCGATTCCAACTTGTTCTTAACGTTTGTTTATTCGTTAGATTGATCAGGTTGTCATTCTCACTGATTGGATCGCCAATCAACGCTATTTGATCTCGTTTCACGTTGAATTATTTAGAACTCCGTACGAAAATGGTCCTAACATGGGCATTGGCTGGTTTAGATCTGGAGGCCTGGGATGGTAACATTCCCCTAAAGGTTGTTCACTAGAGTGTTGAGACTCTAAGTGAAGGCTTAAGGCTTCTTGGGTTAGGAGCTCTTCAGTTTGAGCATGAGGAACCTCATGACTAATCATTTATGAGATGGGAGTGGTTTGCTTCTCAGGAGAAGTGGGAGCTCCAGTGTCCACTTCCTCCTGTAAGGGTTGTGATACGGGGGCTTGTACAAGTTGAATTACTTGTACAAGGGTTCGTTTGGATCTTCATTGGTAGGTGATGGTTATTTGTGGTTGTGTGGGTTGTCTTAAAGTGAAAGGTGTGCGTTAGACACTTGTTGGTGCTGCTAGGTTGTCACCTTAAGCAATGAGCTCTAATATTTTTGGGACCATGGTTGTTTCTACCCCTGAGAAGCCAACAATTGGCTTTCTCATAGTATTGAAGGTGTCGGGCTTCATCTGTCCTAACATTAGAATATTATCTGTTCCTCTTAATTGTGGCCTAGTTCACAGTTCAGAATGTGCTGGACATATCTAGGGAACATATAATATTCCAAGGAGTCCAAGTTTGCAAGAAAATTATTGTACACAAATTGTGAATACCTAAACTTGACCCCATGAACCATCCCATTGACTATGAAAGAGAGGTCATCTGGAATTTAGTCCCAACCTCCATGCTTGTTAGACAAGCTGTGAATAATGACATGGAGGAGGTACTTCCACCAAGAGGAAACCTTATTTTTCTTGATGGTTCTGACTGAGAAGTCACCTTCATAGCCCATCTACTCAAAGGAGTGGTTTACAGTAGATTTTGGGAAGGACAATTCACCTTCTGCATCATCTAGCTATTGATGAGAGTTAATGGAAGCTGGAGTGATAAAGATTGTCCTCCCCTACACTGTGGCAGACAGTACCTTCTTCCTATCCATGGTGACCTCTTGGCAGGTCCTCCAAAAGTCCAAAAGTTGATCCTCATAAAGTGGAGGATCAATGGTGAGGGAGGTGAAATAGTAAGATAGAGAAAGAAATCAGCAAACCTCTAAGAATGGATCTTTCTCAGAGTTTAATAGAGCAACCTGATTGTGTTGCCTGTGAAGCTGCATGGAAAAATCTGGTTGGTTTTTGCTGTCAAGGTTGGCCATTTGAGGTAGCTTTGAGGTGAAAAGATAAGAACAAAGGCGGTGAGCGGAAATTTAGGTTTAGAAAATTTGCAGATGAAGAAGATAGTGAAAGAGAGGGGGAACCGTTGGGTGTATTTATATGAAATTGACTTGAGACAAAGTTAATGCAAAAGAATAAACTTTAAAGTCCGAAGTCAGTCCCACGTCTGAGAAAGTGCCCAAAAAGGTAGTTTTCTTGGAAGTTGAAACTCTTTTGAAGATAATTTATCTTTGAAAGTTTTATGAAAATCTTCCAAATCGAAATTTTAACTTCGGAAGATATTCCTAAGCTTAGTGAGAAATGGCTTCAGAAGAAAAATTACTTGAAGTATTTTCTCTTTCGAAGAGTATTTGGTTTCGAAAGATATTAAAACTTTAATGTTGTATTCTTAAAGAGAATAAATCTTTCGAGACATCATTGCTTTCTAAAGAAATTTGTTCTTCAAATACGTATAAGTACTTAGAAGTATATTTTGGCTTCGGAAGAAATGTAAGCATTTCTTCCGCAGGTGCATGTCTGCTAAGTAGTTATTTAATTTGAAGACTAAAAATTCTTCCGAAGGCAATGTTAATGTCTTCCAAAAGAAATACACTTGGTAATTTTCAAAATGCTAAGAAATATCATTCAAAAAAGATTTTCTCCCAAGATAAACTAGGCTTATGTAGGTGATAGATTCCACAACCTAGGACACACAATTCCTTTTAGAAATAATATAGATTAAGTTTTAAAAAAATCTATTCAAGGTTAATCATCCCAATAGCTGATATAAGATACTTAAATCTTTGTTCATCAAAAAGCCTTTGTAAACAGATCAGCATATTGTTCATTTGTATTAACCTTGATTGGTTTTATGAATCCCTTTTCATGATTATCTCAAATTAGATGATACCTGATGTTGATGTGCTTTGTCCTTGAGTGCAGCATAGGATTCTCGGTGATAGAGATAGCACTATTATTGTTTATGTGGATGGGAGTCTCTTTGAAGTTGTATCCATAGTCCTGCATTTGATTCTGAATCCAAAGTACTTGAGCACAACAGCTTGCAACAACAATGTATTTAGCTTCAATAGTTGATGCAGATGCACATGATTGTTTCTTGCATTGCCATGAGACTATCCTTCCACCAAGCAATTGACATCACCAAGATGTGGACTTCGCAGTCATATTGCAGCCACCATAGTCACTATCTGTGTAGGCATACAGATTAAAGTCAGAATTCTTTGGATACCAAAGGCCTAGCTTAGGGGCTCCTTTGAGATATATAAGAATTCTTTTAACGGCAACCAGGTGTGACATCTTAGGATTAGCTTGATAACTTGCACATATGCATGTAGCAAACATGATATCAGGCCTGCTGGCTATAAGATACATGGGAGACCCAATTATAGCCCTGTAAAGATGTTTATCTACACACTCTCCCTTAAGATCAGGTCCAAGGGAGTGGTTTCTGGCTATGGCTATCTTTGCAATCTTACATTCGGTCATGTTGAATCTTGTAAGTATGTCCTGTACATATTTTGACTGACTTATAAAGATACCATTGTCAACTTACTTCACTTGAATTCATAGAAAGAAATTGAGTTCCCTAATGGCACTCATTTCAAATCTATTCTTCATCAGCTTCTCAAAGTCTTTGCAGAGCTTTGGATTAGTTGACCCAAAGATAATGTCATCTACATATACTTGAGCCAGCATCAAGTCATTCCCTATTCCTTTGCTGAAGAGAGTTCCATCTATAGTACCCCTCTTGTATCCATGCTGATAGAGATACTGAGATAGCGTCTCATACCACTTCCTTGGAGTTTGGTATAACCCATAAAGAGCTTTATCAAGCTTGCGGACATAATAAGCATGATTTGTGTCTGCAAAGCTAGGTGGTTGTTTGACACACACGTCTTCATCAATAACCCCATATAAAAATGCACACATGGGATTAGCTTGATAGACCTTGAAGTCCTTGGATGCAACAAACGCCTAGAATATCCTAACAGCTTCAAGTCTTGCTACAGGAGCAAAGACATTAGTGTAAATAATTCCTTCTTCTTGTGTGTACCCTTGGACAACCAATCTTGACTTGTTCTTAATGACAAGTCCTCTATCATCTTTCTTATTCCTAAACACCCATTTGGTTCCTATGATAGTCTTCCCTTGAGGAAGAGGACATATGCTACAAACCTATTGCCTTTTAATTGAAGCAACTCCTCTTGCATTGCTTCAATCTAACTTCCATCCTTCAAAGTCTTATCAACTTTCTTTGGCTCTATCTGGGACAAGAAGCAAGCGTATTGACAAACATTTTTGTCATGGGTTTGTCCTTTTGTTCTCACTCCTTTTTCAACATCTCCAATGATGTTTGTGGTGGGGTGTGACTTATGGATCCTAAATTGAGGGATCATAGCAAGTTGATTAGATAGATCTAAATTTGAGAAGTTTAGATCTAGCAATGAAGTGTCTCCCACCATATCAATACACTTATCAAGAGAAGCATGATTCAATGAGTGTATGACATCACTGATGTTGTCTTCAGTGGAGTGGTTATCAATATTCAGAAATTCTTGATAACTGTCACCACCACCATGTCCTCCTACATTTGAAGTTCCTTCATTTGTGTTTTATGCGTCTGTGCTGGAATTTTTAGGCACTTCAGATGTATCAGCTTGATTTTTTATTGTTGTGCTGATAGGAAGTTCACTTGCAGGGTTAGTTACAGCTGGAGCTGAAGTAGTATTCTTGCTTGGTCTTCTTAGCTTAAATCTTCGGTGAGGATCTTCTGTTGATGTATTACATATGGATCCTGAAACATCTTCACAAGATTTATTAGAAGAGTTGGTAAATAAATCAAAATTGGATAGCCAATCAGGACCAGAACCTTTCACATAGGGAGTGCACTCATTGAAGATCATATTGGATGATTCTTCAACTACTCTAGTTCTGAGATTGTATACTCTGTAAGCCTTAGCTTGGGAAGAGTATCCAATAAAGTGTCCAATATATGATTTCTCAACAAATTTGGCTACTTAATCTTTCGTATTCAAGATGTTGCAGGGTCATCCAAATGATCTGAGAAAACCAATGAAAGGTCTTCTTTTGTGCCACAGTTCATAAGGAGTCTTACCATGAGTGTTGACTACTAAAACTTTGTTCTGCATATAGCAGACAATGTTAACTGCCTCTACCCAAAAGGTGATGACCAGTTTAGAGTCAGACAACATGATTCTTGTAGCTTTAATTTGCGTCCTGTTTCTCCTCTTAGCAACACCGTTTTGCTGAGGAGTCCTGGGAGAACTATATTGTCTTATAATACCCTTTTCTTCATAAAATGTGTCAAGGATTTGGTTCTTGAATTTAGTTCCTTGATCACATCTTATGATTTTGACCATGTAATCACTTTGATTCTCAATTTTCAGAATGAAGTTCTTTTTATGATCTCAGGAGTCTCATCCTTAGTTCTAAGGAAGAAAACCCAAGTGAATCTTGTGAAATCATATGTGATCACTAAATAGTATGACGTCCTTCCTAGACTTATTACACTGGTGGGGCCAAAGAGATCCACGTGTAATAAGTATAGGGGAGTAATGATAGAGTTCTTTTCCTTTGGCCTGTGACCAAGTGTTGTTTCCTTTTAGGCATGCAACACAGTGATCATCACTTGTAAACTCTTTTTTTTGGTATTCAAGTTACCAAATCATTCTTAATTAACTTCTTCATGTTCTTAAAGTTTAATGGAACATTCTTTTATGGCAAAGGAAGGACTCATCACTATTTCCTTTAGATAGAAAGCAAGAAACTTCTCCTGAAGGAGATGTTTCCTGCAAATCCATCTTGTACATGTTTCCTTTCTGGGGTGCTCTAAGCAGGATACGCTCTTGAAGAATGACCACCTCGGGCTTGAGAACAATGCGCTCATACTCAGTGAAGAGCATGTTATATCTCTGGTCATAAAATTAGGATACACTTTGTAAATTGTACCCAAGCTCCTTAACAAAGTTTACCTTCTTAATGCTGAGCTTACCATTTGTGATCCTTCCCCTTCCTGTAATGTAACCTCTAGCATCTCCTCCAAAAGCAAATGGCCTCCCTTAATTCTTTCAAAGTTTTAAAGCAAAGAGCCATTGCCTGTCATATGCCTGGAACAACCACTGTTAATAATCCATACATTCTTCTTAGTCTTCAGCTGTTCCTTCACAATAAAAGAGAGTTAGTTATATTTGGCAACCCAAGCCTTATTAGTCTTGGGCTCTTGAAAATCAACCGAAGACAATTCAACAGTAATTGATCCTATACTGAGACTTTGGGGATCATTTGCTGTTGTTAATGAAAAACTTTCAGTGACATGGTCTTCCTTTATATTCCACACCATCTTTGGAAGATTAGACTTGACCTTCAATGCTTTGGTAGTTTTTACAACTTTGGAAGTTTTGAAGTCTGCTCCTTCAAAAGATCTTTCTTTCACTACAGCAAGCTTCAGTGCTTCGGAAGCATTCCTTTCTTCCGAGACCAAATTTTCTTCTGAAGGCAATTTTTCACTTATCTTCATTTGCATTTTGGAGGTTCTGAAAGAAACACAGATATCTTCTGAAGCTTTTTTCTTCTTTCTCCTCTCAAAAGTCTTCTTCCTTGTTATGTTAACAGTACTTTTAGGATTGTAGAAGTAATCCTTAGCAAGATGAGAAGTACTGCCACACATAATGCAGTCAGTTTGCTTTCTTCTAAGGGTCTTCTTGTGAATGGAAGTATGAGTTTGATCATTTTCCATCTTCATCCTCATCCTTTCAGATGTTGTAGCAAGCTTCCTAGGGTGAGGTTTGCCTTTGGAGTTGGATGGTTCATGTTGTGTAGTAGTGTTACACAGCTAATCAACCTTCATGCCTTTACAGGGATGAATTGGACATGAACTTGAATTCTTAGTACTAGAGTTCAAGGTTGTAGCCTTAGTGTTTACCACTTCAAAACCAGTAGAGATAAAAACTTGTTTCTGCTTAGAGTTGAAGGTGTCCTTGATCTCTTAAGCTCTCTTTGATCTACTCTTGGCTGCTCGAATCAAGTTCTTTCTCTTGGACTTTGTCATCCCTGACTTCTTTCTCTCCTTAGGAGAATAGTGGCCCTTGTCAGGATGAACTTCTTCACTATTCCCAGATTTATCCTTCACTATCTCCTATTCATCCTCTTCATCACTAGGATCTATGGATTGAAGCTCATCTTTACTAGTTCTACACCTGGGAGATCTTACGGATAATAGAGTGTGTGGAGGAGCTATCTCACTAGGTCCCAATCCCTATTTGTTTTGATAACATAGTTTGGCATGCAGGAATGAGGATATTATGGTCTTGAAGTTCTCTTCTTCAAGAACATGTTTCTCTGCCTTGGCTTTGGTGATCACAAGCTTAGCCTGGCACTCAGTTAACTTAGTGATGAGATCTTTGATTTGAGTCCTGTAGTTGGTATGCTCATGTTTAAGAGTTGAAATGGTTTTCTTTAAGTCTTCTATTTTTAACTTATACTCATTTTCAGCTCTTTTAAAATTAGATTTTATGATGTTCAAGGACTTAAGATCAGATCTCATCTCTAAGTTATAGGCCCTATATCTATTTACTTTAGCAATGCACTTTAGAGTACAAAGTTTTTTCAATACCTTGGCTTCATCAAGATCTGCCATCAATTCTTGGTTTGGAGACACATCTTCTACCTGGAAACTCCAATCAAAGCCTCCTTCTTCTATAGCAACTGCAGCTTGCTGCTTGGGCTTCTTAGTGTGTAGAGTTCCCTCATTGTAGTGTGGCTTGGGTTGTGCTTGACCAGTATTTGTCCTGGGTGCCTTGCACTCCCTAGCAAAGTGTCTTATATGGTTGCTGTTGTAAGACTTCACTTTGCTCTTTTCCAGCCTTGCACTGGATATGTTGCTAGGAAACTATCCCTGTCCTTTTACAGAATTTCTTAGCTCTATGATTGAGAAGAGCCATTTGTTGAACTATTTCCATATACTCCAGATCATCCGGATGGATACAGTCCAAATCTTCAAGGGTGAAGAGAAAGTTGTATGTGCTTTCATTATGAGACATAAAGGCTTGTGATGAGCTTGTCTCTTGGAATGGGCTTTCTGGGATGTAGCTCTCCCTTGGTGTCTCTGGAAAGGTGATGAAATGGCCCTTTGGTGAGTTGTCAGGGTAAGAGATAAAATGGTGTTGTGGTTCTCTACAATTCCTTTCAACCACATACAGGGCGGAACTATATTGATTTCTAGAGTTACCAGATGGATTTTGCATGTTCATCTCCATATAGTAACCACTAAGTATGTCATACAACTCAGTGAGAGTGAGGATCTTAAGATTTTCAATCCTCTTAATGACCATACAGTAGTGTGTCCATTGTTTAGGAAGAGAGGTAATGAACTTGATCACAATATCCCTATTCTCCAGTTTCACTCCAACATCCACCAGAGCGTCCATAATCTCAACATACCTGAAGTATTGTTGAGTGATAGTTTCACCTGTTTTGAAGGTGAAGTTCTCAAACTGCTACTTCAGAAGGTCTTTCTTGTTTTATTTGGTTTCAATAGACCCCATACATCAGCTTCAGTGCATCCCAAAGCTGCTTAGTAGTTTTACACTTCTTGAAGCCTCTGTAGATGGCATTTGGAAGAACTGTTTGGAGGACTGTCATGGATTTCTGATCTACATCTATTCTTTTTCTATCTTCTTTAGAGTAGTCAGCCACTTCCTTTGGGATCATGCCACCTCCAGCAGTAGCTGAAGAGGTGCATGGAATGTAAGGTCCTATGGTAATAGAGTCCCACATCCTGCTATCTTGTGACTTGATGAAGCCTTCCATTCTTAGACACCAAGTATCAAAATCATAAGGAGTGATCAGTGGGGACTTTACCATGGTATCGGTTCCCATATCAGACTTAGATGCTTCCATTTAAGATGTTAAGTGTTTCATGAGAACTGAGGAGATTTAAGATGGTGAGATCTTACAATCAAGAGCTTGGAATGCTCTAATACCAATTTGTAGGACCAGTTAAATGATGATCAATATAATCAGTCTCACAATGAGAAGAGTGTAAAGGGAACTGGATTTAAGAACAAAATACAAAGAACACAAGTAAACAATGAGACATGCATATGTGTAAGGTTATTAGTAAGGCCGATGCAACACAAACACTCAAAGTCTTCCTGCATGCATGCACATGTACACTGAAGTGGAATGCTTTGGAAGATTCACACTAAATTGGAAATTATTCCAAGTGTGAAATATTCCGAAGCCAAGACCAATATCTTCCGAAGCTAAAAGATGAAGTCTTTTGAAGCTTCAAGGACAAAGTCTTTCGAAGCCAACCATTGAAGACAGATTTCTTCCGAAGAATTTTTTAGTACATGCTTTATCTGATGTACTTTTTACTTAAAGCTGAACCACTTTCCGCTACCACTCTGAAAAGTCACAAACTTTTCATGAGTTAGTGAAAAGGTCCATGCTTTTGCTAAACTGTACATTAAGGTCTTGAGTCTGTAACTTTCCACTTTATGTACTTTATCCCTTTTGTAATATGTTAGGATGTGAGCTATGGCATGTCATAGTCACTAATCAAAAGGCAATCTGCCTTTTGACTCTACATGGATTTTGTTGTCTAGTTCATGTATCCAGCTGGCCTTCAAAGCATGGCCGGCTGTAGGCTTTAGTATAAGTATTTTCTGTTCTTTGTAACCTAGTAAGGTTTTGAGTTGAACTTTGTAAACCACTTTGTAAGGAACTAGAAGATCAATATACTTTA
>BJCO01384127.1:0-14903 GCA_018326465.1 Flaveria floridana | reverse complement strand
AAAATGGGGTCATTCATGATGTTAGTATTATATAACATAATATATTTAACGATGACGGTGGCGATGCTTGTAAACGTTTTAGGTGATAACGATGCAAACAATAATAACGACAAAAGTTGAAATGGTGTTAACCTGAAATTACGGTGTGTCACATATGTCCTGACTCTAAGGGGGAGGATACTGATCAATATCAGTATAGGGCAATTATTGGTTCTCTGATGTATCTCATAGCCAGTAGACCTGATATCATGTTTGCAACTTGTATTTATGCAAGATATCAGGTTGCTCCAATGGTGTCTCACCGAGCTGCTGCCAAGAGGATCCTCAAATACCTCAAAGGAGTACCTAAACTAGGTCTCTGGTATCCAAGGAACAACAATTTCAATCTCTATGGATAATCTGACAGCGACTATGGTGGCTGCAACATTGACAAGAAGTCAACATCAGGGGGATGTCAATTTCTTAGTGGAAGGATTATTTCATGGCAATGCAAAAAGCAATCCTGTGTATTTACATCAACTGCTAAAGTTGAATACATTACTGCTGCAAGTTGTTGTGCTCAGCTGCTGTGGATTCAGAACCAGATGTTGGACTATAGATTCAACTTTATGAGCGCACCTATCCACATTGATAACAACAGTGCTATCTCCATCATCGAAAATCCAGTGAAGAACTCCAAGACAAAGCATATTGATATCAGGTAACATTTCATTAGAGATATTCATGAGAAAATCTAATTAAGCTAATAAAGGTTCACTCAAATAAACAATATGCTGCCTTGTTCACCAAAGCTTTTGATGAACAAAGATTTAAGTATCTCATTACAGTCATTGGGATGATAAACATTAAATAGTCTATCTCTTTTGGAAAACCTTTTAGAATATGTAATATAATATGTCAATGCAATCTAAGCCCTGTTACAAAAGGTCTCTCTCTAAAATTTTCACCAAGTCTAAATCCTTCCAAAGAGGAATTAACCTTCGGAAGATATTTTCCTATCATCCGAAGCAAGTTCCTTGAGGATAATTTTTCTTCCCGGAAGAATTTTTACTCTCGGAAAAAGTGATTGATTACATATTAGATCTACTTGCAATACTTATTAAAACTCTCCATTATGAAAGCAATCTTTCCTCTCAGAAGTAGAATTTACTCTCGGAAGTAGTGTTTACTCTAGGAAATACAATTCTACATTTGGAAGTAAGAAGCTGCCTTCGGAAGATAAATTACCTTCGGAAATGATTTATACTCGGAAGAAAGACCTTACTGTACAACGTAAATCTTTTGGGCCCTACACTATAAAAGGTAAAGATTATGTTAATGATGTCAGAATATTTAAATAAAAACTTACCTTACCGCTTCATTTTCATCCTCTTCCTAAAATCATATTGCCCTAAAAATTTCTCTCACTTTCAATTTACCCAAGCTCAAACTCATCTTCCCACAACTTTCTCCAATTGCACTTAACCTTCAGCACAATCAAGTCGCATTACTTGATTCTTCCAGAGATGCTGACTTCTCTGATATCATTTCCTTTCTTACCCAATCTTCTTACTACACCGCTTTGACTGTTAACCCTACCGTTTACCCAAATCATATGACGGAATTCTAGGAAAATAGTCGGATTGAAACCGCGAATGGGGCTCCAGTAATAAGGACAAGCATCTGTGGCCAGGAGTTAGTCATTACTGAACAACTAATCAGGGAGCATCTCGAGCTTCATGATGAAGGTGCACCCACAGAGTTCCCCAAAATAGATTTGGACAGCACTTACATCCAAATGGGATATGTCGGAGATGTTAGCAGGTCTAAAGTTTACAAGTTTAATTTCTCTTACAACTGGGAATTCCTGCTGCATATCGTTCTTCACTGCTTATCCAATAAGTCTAGGGGTTAGGATCAAATCCCATACGAACTAGGGTGCCTAGTTCATGGAATGGTGAGAGGATTTGCTTCAATTATTCAAAATTTGTGCTGACCAATCTCATGGCAACCCTTCAGTGGGTGAAGTTCTTCATGTATCCTAGGTTTCTTCATCACTTAATCAATTGTGAGCTGGACCAGAGTCAGCTTGTCTGTGCAGCTACTCTGACTGTTCCTCAAATGAAGCCGACCATCTTTAAAATTCTAAAGAAAGTGTCAACCAATTTCACCGGAAGGCATACTGCTTTGCTTCCAGGTATGGCTAAGCAAATAGCTCCTGGTGACATCCCTGTTAACCCCACAAGTGATGAACCCACACCAGCACCTACCCTCACACTACCAAAGCTCCCTTCTCACCCCATCAAAATAACATACCAAAGACGCCCCAAACGAACCCTTGTTCAATCTACTCTGATTGAACAAGCCCCTTCTGTTCAATACAAAAGGACTAGAGTGGAACAATGGGCTCCCACTCAGTCTGAGGTTTCACCATCGTTCACAATTGACCTCAATATGGGTTTTGAGTTTCCTCAGTCTCAAACCCATGAGCCCGACACCCAAGCTGACAGCCCTCATAGTGAGTCTCTACACTCCCCTGAGAAGCCATAAAGGGACAACCCTACCACAGGCTCAATGCCTTTAGACATTGACCAAGGTCCCAAGTCACTAGGTTTAACTTCTATATCCTTTACTGACCTTCTATTGAGAACTGATAAAGAGATTACGTCTCTTCATGGCAATGAAGTTGATCCACAACACTCTTTTAAGGATCAACAGAGCCTTGAGAGACCTCTTATCTCTTGCCCCCATCAGCAAGCCATTACTGAGGTGAGTCCCACTGATGTGGAGGGGACTCATGCAGATTCAGCTGCCACTACTGAAGTTGCCTCCATGGACCTTCAGGACAGTGGTAACATCTTTGAGACTGAATCTACAGCAACCATGCCTATTGATGACTCTGAAAGAAACATCATTAAGCAAGGGAAACCAAGGTGCCAATAAACCATATCTGGTGGTGAGGCTGAACATACTAGGTATGCTACCTCATCTCCCTATGATTCTTCAAAAGAAGATGAGGGAAGACTGCAACTCGCCCTTAAAGACCTACTGTCTAAAGTCTCAATCCTTGAATCAAAGGTTAGGACTTTAGAGGATAAGTCGCCACTCAGCAACTTGAGATTGAAAATCTCAAGGCTTAACTAGCTGAGAAACAGATTGAGAGATCTATTAGGCACGTACCTATTCAGGTCTCCTGGAGCTCTTCCTCTAGCTCATCTAGCTCTCAAGATGATGCTACCAAAAAGGGGGAGAGTGTTAAGAGACAAACATTTAAGGAACCATAGAGCCAAACTTCAACTTTTTTAGCTCTCACTACAACTATCTTTCCTGAGCCATCTTAAGTCATACTGCAAATTGACCCAAGGATGCTCAGAGATCTCTATAGACTCTTTACCCAATTTCTATTGAGATCTTCTCTAGAACAACCTATTCTTGATATGGCTATGATATACATTAGAGTTGAAGAGCTGCAGAGTCTAAGTGCACCTTCTACCACTGAGAAAGAAGTTAATCAGCCTAAGGTCGAAATGGAACCTGAGATTAATTTCAAAGGTGAAATGAGGACTGACGGCCCAGCAACTGAAACAGTTGGGACAGATAGTGCACTTCCTAAAACATCCGAAGCTGAAGTCAAAGCCTCGGAAGAACAATCTGAATCTTTCGAAGTTGAGATGAAAGCTGTGGAAGGACTGTTTTCCTTGTCCAAGGATCTAATCATCACAGATGCAATCCTTGAGCTTACATCTGAGGTGAATAGTGAGGACTTTCTCAACCAACCCTAAGCACAAACAACTTCACTACCTCCATCTCAATCTGAACCCTACATCCAAGAACCACCAAAATCAAGCACTTCCAAAGTTGATAACGGAAAGAAGAAAATGGTTGCAGAAGAACTTGAGGAAGTGGATAAGATTGAAAAACTTAGAAGAAAAGTTAGACTTCCAACAGAGAAGTTGCTAGCTGCTAGTTCCAAAGCAGCTACAACCAATGAGGAGGAAGTCAATATCAAAAGGAGAGAAGAGATTATTGACAAGCTCATAATGCTTGGAGCTACCAATGAAGACATACTCCTGCTACCATTAGAGGAGTTAGTAGAGCTAGAAAAGGCAACCAGACTGCAGATTGAACGAAAGAAAGAAGCAGCACGGTTGGCATTAGAAGAGGAAAGGGAAAGAAAACAGAGGGAAGCTGAACTGCAGCTCCGGAGGGAAAGGATATCTTTTAACCTCCAGAGGTTTCTCTCTTCAATAACTATCTCCACACAATAATACGATCCTATGGTTCTTCAACAAAGTGCAGGATCAAATGGAGAAAGAGACAAAGAAAGCTGCAAAAGAAAGATTGAAGGAGAAGAAGAAGAAAGACGACGAAGATAGGGTCACTGTTGCTAAGAAGATTGGTGAAAAAGCCTGGATGTAAGACTATCTCCGGGCTCATGGCTTCTCTGGCAGGCAGGTAGGACCTATGTCTGAAAAGACACTCTAACGAATTGTCAGCAAAATCAAGGCTGACATTCGTATGGGAAAAAGAAAGGAGATGTATAGAAGGGTACAGGGGACGACCAGCAAACCAACCTCTCAATCTCATCCTGAACCAATTCCCTGACCTGTCACCATCAAACCTGAACCCTACACACCTGAGCCTACACAGATACCCATATCAGCTTCATCACCACAACCACCCAAACTACTTGTCCTCCAACCTAAAACACTCACAAGAACCACAACACCACATCCTACCCAAAAAACTTCCAAACCATCCCCTCAGCTTTCTAAACATCTCTCTTTAGAAGAGTTTAAGGCAATTAAGATGAAGCTCATCAACTGCTCAACCCTGAGCGACATCTCTGGTGAGGGAGACTCCGTCAAACTGACTTATGTTGATGGGTCTTCATGTTCCCTCACTAGAGATCAATTCCTTGATCTGCCTAGAAGAACACTGGACCAAGCTTCTATACTTCTTGGTCTTAACTCTGATTCCTTAAACGATGAAGAGAAGAAATTAAGAAGAAAACTGGTGACTCTACTGGATACAAGGGGAGGGAATAAAATTCCTAGTCAACCCCTCGTGCCTAGAAAGAAAATCATCCAGTGGAGGTTCAATGAAGTCTCTCATAACTTTGTTGTGGAGAGAGAGAATAGAGAGGGCAATAGCCTGAATGCCTCCTCTCTGCTACATTCTAGCAGATTCGACATTACTGAATTAGCAGAGAAACCATTCTCCAATCCCTCCAGCTCCGATGTTGTTGCTCACATCAGAAATCATCTTAGTAGCCTACATCTTGCTTAGCTAACCGCAAAAGCAAGAATTGAAGAGGAGCTGAAGATGAGAGAGAAGGAAGCCAAGGAGAGGTCAATCATCACAGGCAAAGAGTTTTTAGAGATGATGGAAGGTCCTGAATTGGAACCAATAGTAAGATGGGACTATGACTATAGTTCCCATCAACTAACTCTCTTCAGAGGGACCTAACAGAGGGTGCATATCATTCAAGGAGACAGACTGGATCTCCTGTCCATGAAAGATTTGTACAAGCTTCTCAGCACCACTTTCGGGAAGAACAAAGACACTGATAAGTATCTGCTTTCCCTGGTGCTGAAAGTTTTAAGAAGCAGGAACAAGTGAAGTTTTGGTAGCATCAGCCTAGGGAGAGTCTGTTTGATCAAGAAGAAGGCTGGTGCAACCAAAACTCAATCACTTAGACTATTTTGGTGCAACTAATAAAGGACTTCCGAAGCTAAGTGTGTTACTTCCGAAGGAAAAAGAGTTCTTCCGAGGAAAATGTAATATCAACTTCTGAAGAGACACTCTTCTTCTGGAGACAAAGTATTCACTTCCGAAGATCAAGTCTTAGAAAAAAGATCAGAAGACAACTTCCAAAGTATGAAGAAAAGAAGAAGTCCTCAAGCCTCAGAAGAAGTAATCTCTTCCGAAGTATAGGTGGCTTCGGAAGAACTTGTTCTTCCGAAGCCAACTAACCTTCGGAAGATAGTACTATGAACCAGTGGACATAAGTATGGTCCTCCTAACACTCAGCTGCAGACCTGTTATATACTGCATGGCATTTTCTCAAAATCCATGTAGTTGACCATATTTTATTCCACTGTTCACCTTTATTAGTTAGTACAGCTACTAACTTTAGTTAGTAACAAAAGGTAAGTCATGGACATGTCATGACTACCATATCTTAGATGATACTTTATCTAAGATACCTTAACTCTAGCATTGTAGTATATGCTTTAGTCATAGGTTCGCAGCTGGTATCAAAGTATAACCGGCTGTAGGTAGTAGTATATATAGTTTCTTATTGTAACTCATAAGGATAAGCTTGTAAGAGTCTTGTAACACTTTGAGTTGAGAAGTAATATATACAAGTACGTTGAAAATTATATCTTTGTGCTCTTTGTTACTTAATATATTATTATCAGCTCTTAGAAAAGACTCTGCTTCATCTAATCTGAGTGTAGTATAAGTGAGGTGGAGAGAAAAACCAAGTTTTATTGATAAACCGATCCTGCAATCAAAAATAAAAACATTTAAGCTCAACGGGGCTACCTAGGGTTGACATTCGGGTAAGGAAAGTTAAAGGAAAATGGTTGTGGCTAGAATGGTTAAGGTTTCCTAATGCTTAACTCATTTTTATGCAAACAATACTAATTAAGGTCTTGAAATGTTTACCCAAATCAAGTTCTAATCATACGTATCATAAGGCACCCTCAATTAAATCCAGAATGAAAGTAAAATTACAAAAGCTATTTAAGGCTAAAAAATAAACTCAATATGGATGGAATTGGGTAAAAGTGTTTCATTTTACATGATTGAATATTTTTACTAAATTATTGCCTTTTTGGATATCACAAATAATTTCCAATTTATATTTGGACGACATTTATTTACTTATTTATTTTCCGGAAACGAATATTTATAATTTGGTTTATTAAAAATTGTTTAAAGGTTTGGTTTTGTGTCATAAAAAATAATTGTTAAGTGATTTTTAGTGAAATTTTCGATTTAGACCTGTTTTTAGCAGAGTATCAAATGTGTATCTTAATTAACCCCATCCCTACACTTAAAATTCACATTGTCCCTAATGTGATGAATAATATAAAACGAGGAATTGTAACGAGATACTCTCCTAAAATTTATAAAGTCGACTCATGCCTTAAATCATGAGACTCCTCAGCATCACCTGAAATATCATCCATTCATTGAAAATATTAAAATCCTAAACAAACAAAATAAAAATAAAATGACATAAATTAAATGACAGATTGACACAAAATAACTGTGCCCGGGCCCTGAAAATGATACGATTTTCCAATGGCCTTGTGGCGGGATATCCCCCCACCAATGATACATTCGGTTTCTGATGTTTGTGACATCACTCGGTTGAAGGTTTGTTGCGCGTATTTGAAAGATCTCATTGTGTGATCGCTGGTAGTTGGATTGCTTCATAAAGGTTTAACATGGTCGGGAATTCTCCAGCGTGTGAGCTGGAAGCACTGGCTTCTTCATGTTATGGTGGTATATTAAGGTCCATGATGGTTTTCTCGGGATCCGCCTGATCCCAAATTTGTCCCTTCCTATCCATGAACCTCGACTGCCCATTGGGTAGAGTTGTTATCATGTACATGCTTGTGTAAATGCTTAACTACAACAATCCTGGCATTACTCCTTCGGTCCCCTCCGTGTTACACCCAAAGCTCTCGTATAAGTTCAGAATCAAGCTTCATCCAATCATGGGTGTCGGAGCACCTGCAGTTGCATTCCTGGAAAACAGATTACAAAACAAATACCCAATGTTGCATGGCAATTGATTAGTCATAGAATAGAAGATAAATAAGTCCCTCAAACTAACAACTGGTGACCACGAGCTGTTATTGAAGGGTTGAGCAACCAATGTATGTAACGTAACAGCGGGTCTCGAATGTGACGGCTCTTGGTTTTACTTGAGTTGAACAACCCTGTTCCAATTCTTTTCCAAAATGATTTCCTCATAGTACCACTTTTCGCTTCCCTACTCTCTTCGTCTAGAAATGCGTGTTATGCTGACATCCCTGATATTGTTTCCTCCACCATTTCTTGTTCGGTATATATACCAAGATAAACACCAAACAAGGCGATGGATGTTTTTCGCCAATGCCCACCTAGTTTGAAAGAAACTGCCTCATCATCCTATGCGTCGGAGTCTTTCATGCTAAATCTGAAAGATGCTAAAAATTCAAGAGTTAGTTCATAAACAGAAGGTTTGTTTTATGAAAACAAACGCTTCCATTGAATACTCCATAAATTTTTATATCTTTCGGGTTGTCCGACAGCCGCCAAGGTTTCTTCATCGGCTTGCAAATGTGACCTATCAACCCTTTGTAAGAATCTTTGCAACCGGTCATGACACCATCTTTCACGGTTTCCTCCAAATTACAAGTATGGATGGTTCATGATCCTGAAATTTCGACAAATCAATTAAAATATACAAAACAGATCTTTGGAATAGTTTACTTATTTTAAGGACAAAAATGGGTTTCAAAAGACCTGGCACCATTTTTATGAAAGTCATGTTTAAAAACAGTTAACACGTTTGATTTTCACAAAAAAATTGTTAAACATGGGGGTGTGTCTTTTGAAACGTGGGGGGCGGTTAACCTTTTAAGGTATGAAATTTCAACTCAAGCACACGTGGTTTTGATTGTAAAACTTTCATTAAGCATGGGTTTAACATTTTCTTGCTTGGAAAACCAAAGATTACACATGTATCATTTTAATCATGTTAATAATTCAAGATACTCAAATATATATATATATATATATAGTGTTTAATCACTACATGTTTGGCAATTAAATTTTTATAACTTGAATATACTTAGCAATGATTCAACCACAAATTATGAAGATAGTCTTCTTAATGATGAAATGAAAAACATACTACAACTAACTAAACATGGTAATTAACTACTAATCAACTACAAGGATGAACATGAACAAGAAGGTTTAAAGTATTCATCATTCTATGAACTTTGAATTACAAGGCTTACATATAACTTGTTAGGATTTCAGTAGTTTAGAGACCTAATCACCTAACTACATGTATATGTCCATCATTATGATAGGAATTAGCAACACTAACCTTGTTGAACAATTACACCTTGAAGGATTAGAAGAACTCTTGAAAATAAGAAAGAAAAATGAGGAAAGTGATGGAAAATGGAATGAATACGGGTTGTTCCAAACTTTCCTTGGACATTTATCAATGGGAATTGATGGGGAACAAGACAAATGGATGCACTAAGTCAGATTGTGTCATCTTTTGTTGAGCACGGGGGCGTGCCTATGTAGGCACGGTGGCGTGCTCCCCTTATGCAGTCCAGTTTTAGTCTTTCGTTGTTCTGTTTTTAAGTTTGACGCTTTACGCAATTTACCCGGTTAAATTTTATCACATCCAAATCATCAGAAAAGCTATAAAATTAGTCCTACAATTCATTAAAACAATCCAAATGACAATTATATTTTCCAAGTTCCTATGGTTACATAATACGTTAAAAGCCGAGAATCTAAAACTGCAAAACCAAACTCCTTAACGCGCACTAGCACACATAACACATCGTGGAATGCTTCTAGAAGAAGCCTACACACATTTCGTGTGGGAGGTTCAGGATGGGTTAGTGTGAAGTGCGGTTGTTAAGTTCTGCGAGCTGACGATTGACAAAGACGAGTTCCTCGCCCATTTCCTGATCTTTTTGGATAAGTTTAACTAGGCGTTGAGATGCGATTAGGTTCATCTCAGTCAATTGTTTGATCAGTTCGTGAAGCTTGAAGAAGTATTCTTGCGTTGTTGGTTCTCGTGCTTCAGAACGCGGTTTCTTCGTAGGATTCTAGCTGGAGCTTCCGTGACTTGATTCTTTCATCTTTTTCGGAGGTTTTAAGCAGAAATGAGTGTGATGAAAGCTTGGAACAATTGTGATATTTATACATAGGTCCTGAAAGTTGGTCATGGGGGCGTGCTTATCTAGGCACAGCCCCATGTTTCTCAGAAACCGTCTTAAATTCGACCTGCAACATTCCAGAGTCCTCAGCGGAGATCGTGAAAAAAATTTTATCATAGGAACGGGGGCATGTTCCATGGAGCACGACCCCGTGTTTATGCCTATAAGTCCTAAAAAAAGTTAAAATTTAAAGAAAATCTATGTACAGGTGTCGTGTTTCAGTTTCGGGTCTTTGGCGCGACCCTTCCCCACACTTAGTCTTCGTTGGGGCGGAGGTGTAATTCCTCTGAGAAAATCTTGATTGGTCCATCTTTATATGGTTTTAGACGATGTCCATTCACTTTGAAACTTAAACCGTCGTGGTTATCGATTTCAATGGCACCATTCGGAAACACGTTTTTAATCGTGTAAGGTCCTGACCAATGTGATTTCAACTTTTCAGGAAACAGACGTAAACGAGAGTTATACAGTAAGACATGTTCTCCCACATGAAATCGTTTAGTGTTCTTTGATCGGGAGTCATGGAATTTTCTTGTCTTTTCCTTGTAAACCCTAGCGTTTTCATATGCTTTTTCTCTTAGTTCCTCTAGTTTATGGATTTGTAGAAACCAATTCTTTCCTCGAAGGCCTTGGTCTAGGTTTGCTGCTTTGAGTGCCCAATAGGCTTTGTGTTCCAATTCCACATGTAGATGACATGACTTCCCATAAACGAGTTTGAATGATGTTGTGCCAATGGGAGTTTTATAGGATATTCAAAAAGCCCATAATGCATCATCTAGCTTGGTAAACCAATCCTTGAAATTTTGTCCTATGGTTTTCTCAAGGATTTGTTTGATGCCTCGATTAGTGACTTCAGATTGCCCATTTGCTTTTGGATGATAACCAGTTGTAAAGCGATTGTTTACTCCATAATGAGCCGTTGCTCTCTCTAGCTGGTTGTTACAGAAATGGGTTCCTCTATCACTGATTAAAGCTTTGCGGGTACCAAAATAAGAGAATAATTTCTTAAGGAATCTGACAACGTTTCTTGCATCATTGGTAGGTAAGGCTTGAGCTTCGGACCATTTTGAGAAATAATCAACTGCTACCAAGATTTAACGATTGCCAAATGACATCGGGAATGGCCCCATGAACTCAATACCCCATACATCAAATACCTCACATACGTGAATGGGTTTCTAAAGCATCTCATCCTGTGTTGAGATGTTGGTTGCTCTTTGATATGCATCACAGGTGCGCTCCATGTTGTGAGCATCCTTGAAGATCGTGGGCCAATAAAATCCAGAGTCAAAGACCTTATTGGCTGTTAGGGTTGCTCCATGGTGTCCTCCTGTGGGTCCTTCAAGACAATGCCTTAAGATCTGTTCCGCTTCACTTCCATATACGCATCTTCAAATGAGTTGGTCTGCACCATTTCTGAATAGAAATAGGTCTTCCAAATAGTAATGCTTAATGTCAGTAAAGAACTTTTTCTATTGCTGATAAGTCATTCCTTTGAGTACGATCCCGCTTGCAAAGTAGTTTGCGAAATCGACAAACCAAGGATGTTTATCGATTGTGGATTGGATGTTCGTAAGGAATTCGTGAGGAAAATTATCGTTTATTTTAAATTCCTCGGTTTGTGAAGGGTTTAAATCTTCAAGACGCGAGAGATGATCAGCTGCCAGATTTTCCAGTCCTTTCTTCTCGCGAATTTTAATGTCGAATTCTTGAAGCAAAAGTGTCCACCGAATTAATCTTGGCTTTGTATCTTGTTTGTCGAAGATATAACAAAGGGCTGCATGATCGGTGTAAACGATTGTTTTCGAAAGGATCGGATACGAGCGGAATTTGTCAAATGCGAAAACTACCGCAAGAAGGTCTTTCTCGGTAGTGGTGTAGTTTTCTTGTACGTCGTTTAGGGTTTTGCTCGCATAGTGAATTGGGTGGAATTGCTTATCTTTTCGTTGTTCAAACACGGCTCCTACCGCAAAATTACTTGCATCGCACATGAGTTCAAACGGTAACGTCCAATCAGGGGAAACCATGATTGGACCGGTGACAAGTCTTTCTTTTAGCAAATCGAATGCACTATGCACTCATTGCAAAACACGAATAGTGCGTATTTCTCAAGAAGTTGAGTCATTGCTCGTGCGATTTTTGAGAAGTCTTTGATGATATGATGATAGAATCTTGCATGGCCTAGGAAGCTTCTAATTTCTTTCACGGTTGTGGGATGTGGAAGTTTGGAAATAATGTCGAATTTGGCTTGATCAACTTCAAGGCCTGCTCGAGAGATCTTATGTCCTAACACTATTCCTTCAGTAACCATGAAGTGGCACTTTTCCTAATTCAAAACAAGGTTAGAATCTTCACATCCAACCAACATCTTTTCAGGGTTTTAAAGACATTGTTCAAATGAGTTTCCAAATATGGATAAATCATCCACGAAAACTTCCATTGAGTGTGATGCTTGCCATTGTAAAACAATCAACCAAATGTGTTTTAACATACAAATCATATATAAGAAACACATTGACAACATTAACATTCATAATAATCACTAAGATATGTGTAAATTTCTTTTTTAGATTTTGTAGATAAAGAAATTTTTGCTAAGTCATTCACAGCGGATGAGTTATCTTCATAGCGGATGAAGAGTTCCATCACAGAGGATGAACAACTTATTCTGCGGATGAACAAGTGTCACAGCGGATGTCTACTTCCACAGCGGATGAACAATTTCTGTGGATGACGTGTCATAGTGGATGACTACTTCCACAGCAGATGAAGAAACTGTTCACACAGCGGATGAAGAAACTAATCTCACAGCGGATGAAGAACTTGTCCACATCGGATGACTTATTCCCACAGCGGATGACTTAATCACTTAGGATTATTTTTATGTAATTTTTATTTACATAAGGGTAGATTAGTAATTGTACATAGCTTTTGTGTATAGGCTATAAATAGCACTCTACCCTAATCCTTTGTAAGCTTTTGAACGATTATCAATCAAAAAAGCATTTTCAAATAAACACACACAAACACACACTTATACACTGAAATAATACACATTAACCATGGGTTTCCACACCATGTTTGATGTTTGTTGAATTTGTGAGAGATTTACAAAGATCCTTGGAGAAATCAACAGATTCATATTGAATATTGTTCTTACAAAGTTCATATTCAAATATGCTTGACTGAGTTGATTTCATCAGGTGGTATCAGAGCTTTGGCTCAATCAACCTTTGATTTTGATCCTCTCATTCAACAACATGATTTTAGTGGTTCATTAGCTTCATAACATACAATTTGAGCTTCAAATCAACAAAT
Organism: Flaveria floridana; assembly: GCA_018326465.1. Classification (NCBI taxonomy): domain Eukaryota; kingdom Viridiplantae; phylum Streptophyta; class Magnoliopsida; order Asterales; family Asteraceae; genus Flaveria; species Flaveria floridana. The sequence continues at coordinate 1,629 of BJCO01384127.1, read as the reverse complement.
CTTCTTCTTCTACATCATACAATCAACAAATGTTCAAAACATGAGTTAAACTACTATTTTTGTTCATTGTAAAGAAGGATTTTTGTGCTTTCATGATTGAAAACCTTTAAAAACATTCATACGCTGTGTTTTGAGACAAAAACATCACAAAATCATAGAAATCCATCGATTTCTACTGGTTTCCTTGATAAAACAGTAAACGATTACTGTTTTATTGATTTTCAACAAACAAATTGTTCAAAATCATTCATACATTGTTTATGAATTGAAAAACAACACAAAATCATAGAAACCACATCGGTCTCTAAGGATTTTTAATGCAACAATACATGGGTACTGTTCTATCATCTTTTAGCTGCCAACAAACCCTAGAAAACCCTTGTTTTATTCAAACACTCACATTCACATTTTGTGTCTACTGAGATTGTTCATCAGAGAATTCAAAGAAGAACAATATTCTTCTTTTGAATTTTTAACAAAAGTTGCTTTTTGATCCAAAAAGTAAAGTTTCTGAGAGTAAACTTTTGTTTTCCTAAGGGTTTTGACTTTTGGTAGGGTTTTGACCAATATTGTCACGGTGTGACATTCCTTAACAGAATATTCCATTCTGTTACCAAGGAGAAACATTCCTGTACCATCAAATTAATTAAAAATTAATTAATTACCTTCATTCGGTAAATTAATTAAAATTAAATTAATTAACAAACAATCCAAGCGACTTTGGGATAACTCAAATTTAACATCAAGCTAAATATTTTAACTAATTCTAACTTAAACCGTTAAGTTAAAAAAATTAGAACAAACATGTCTGACGGATTATCGGGAACAAACAGTGGCCTTAAACCACCGAGACTTAAAAATAAAGCTGATTTCAAACAATGGAACATAATGTTTCGAAATTCGATTATTTTTCAGGACCCAGACTTATGGACCTCCATAACAGAAGGACCGTATATCCATGTGAACTTGGGTCCAGATTATAACACATAAAAACTAGTTAGTTTGAAGAACATAGCTGGTGATGAACTGAAAAAGGTTAAAACAGACATGAAAGCATACAACATCTTGGCTATGACCTTGCCATTTGAAATCTTAACACAGGTTGAGAGTTTCAAAACAACCAATGAACTATGGAAAGTTCTTCACATAATGTGTTAAAGAAGTGATGAGATTAAGGAAATCAAGAAAGAAAAATTGAGGACCTAATATGAAACTTTCCATCGTGTTCGGGGTGAATCTATTGCCCAAAAACTTCACAGATTTGTACAATTAGTAAATGAAATGATTGTTTATGGTCTCAAATACAAATCTGTTGAAATCAACAAAAAGATGTTGCATACACTGCCTGAGAGTTGGACTCAGTTAGTGTCTCTGATGAAAGCAACACTAGATTCGGGAGCACTATCCCTGGTTTCTCTAGTTGCTAAAGTGGAAGCACTAGAACTAGATGAAAAATCCAGAAACAACAACACCATCAGACATGTAGAAGCATACAAGTTCAAGGAACTACAACATACAGACAATTTTCTGACAAACACTCGTGAAGATGAAGATGAAGGATTCCTAGACACTAGTGAGACATCATTCTTCTCTGCACCAGACTCATCCAACAACATACAAAAGTCAAAG
>BJCO01384046.1:0-13699 GCA_018326465.1 Flaveria floridana | reverse complement strand
CTTGTGTGGTCCAGTGATAATGGATTCCCATTGGTTGTGATCGGTGTAGAAGAAGAAGGCCTTGAGACATATCTTCCAGTCTTCAAAGTTATCCCCGTTTATGAGTCTTGGAGGTCTATTGGGAGCAACACTCTCTAAATCAGCAAGAGTGAGAGAAGTCATATTTGACATGCTAATTTTGCTGAAGAAAAAGGTAATTTCGCAGAGTTAGTTTCGTAGTAATTAGTTTCGCTGGGAAGTGGTAATTTCGCTCGCAATTTCGGCAGTAATTTCGCTAGCTAGAAGCGGTCAAATGCTTAGTTTCGCTGAGATTTTTGCAGGAAACAAGCTTGAAGATTCGTTCAGAGTATTTTCAATAGCAATTTCACTTGAAATGAGACACAAGCACTGATGAACTTTTGTTCAATGTTTCTACTTTCGCAGAAAGGCTAAAACCAACTACAGAGTGTATAATACTTGTAGTCTCGCTGAGAGAATGTCACAGTTTCGCAGAAAGGGCAATAGTTTCGCAGAAAGGGCTTTCTTGTCCTTCTTTAGATCTTCATTTCCGTCATAGAATTCACACAAGGCTTCATACAAAGATTTTGCGACTGTGTGCTCAACAAATCGATTATAAATATCAGGTGCAAGACAGAGAGTTAATGCTCCAAAAGATTTCTGGTCTCGATCAATCAGCTTCTGATCCTTCTCGGTGAATGTGGCAGAATCCATGTTTTGAGATACTGTACTAGCAACAGTAACCGTTGGCTTGTGTGGTCCAGTGATAATGGATTCCCATTGGTTGTGATCGGTGTAGAAGAAGAAGGCCTTGAGACATCTCTTCCAGTCTTCAAAGTTATCCCCGTTTATGAGTCTTGGAGGTCTATTGGGAGCAACACTCTCTAAATCAGCAAGAGTGAGAGAAGTCATATTTGACATGCTAATTTTGCTGAAGAAAAAGGTAATTTCAGAGAGTTAGTTTCGTAGTAATTAGTTTCGCTGGGAAGTGGTAATTTCGCTCGCAATTTCGGCAGCAATTTCGCTAGCTAGAAGCGGTCAAATGCTTAGTTTCACTGAGAGTTTTGCAGGAAACAAGCTTGAACATTCGTTCAGAGTATTTTCAATAGCAGTTTCGCTTGAAATGAGACACAAGCACTGATGAACTTTCGTTCAATGTTTCTACTTTCGTAGAAAGGCTAAAACCAACTACAGAGTGTATAATACTTGTAGTCTCGCTGAGAGAATGTCACAGTTTCGCAGAAAGGGCAATAGTTTCGCTGAAAGAATCCGAAAACCCTTTAAACCCCAAAAACACCCTGAAATCACCCAAATCTCAATGAATTTGAGATCTGATAATTCACAGATCTTTCCCAACTAAAAGCAAGCAAAATTCAATCAACTTCCATATCAAATACACTCAAACTTGATCTAGAATTGAAGAAATAGTGGTATTGAACAAAAACAACCAAAAACCTCAAACAATCAAGAGCACTAAGGCTCTTATACCATTTTGTAGGTCCATATGATTGATTTTCAGTACAAATGAAGGTTTGAATCGTTCAATACCAGAAGTAACAAGACACACAATGATTTGTATGAAATATAGACTAAAATGTATTCAAATATGATCCATAAAGCAACAATACAATCAAAATAAGATAAGCTCAATATAATAAGTGAGAAACAGCTTACAAAAGGCTCTTGCAACACAAATACTCGATTAGGGTTTTTTCACAAGGATGCCCAACAAAGAACAAGATCATTTGTATATATAGTAGCCTTAGTTTTGCAGACAGTTTCACTGACTGCGAAACTGTGCTGCCGAAACTATAGTTTTGCCGGGTAGAATCAACAGTTTTGCCGGGTAAACTAACAGTTGACTGTGAGCGAAACTACAGTTTTGCTCACAGTTTCACTGTACTACAAAATGAAATAAGCTAAACAAATCAACTTACAAAAGTAAACTAACATTAATCCTATTACATAGAAATATATACAAAAACTAATCTAAGGTGAGTCCAACCTATACTTGATCTTTATAACATGATTGCCATTCATGTTCTCAAGATTGTTGTTTTCTGAGTTTCTCATTCTTGTTATACCTTCTATATGTGTTAATGGTTATGGTTTTGTTTCTAATCTTTGTTTGAGAGTAGCATTTACATACACAGTGCCTAAAATTCTTAGCATGTGTATGAAATAATAACAATCTCCCTTGTATAACAGATGTTCAATAGCAGGGAATGTCTTTGTCTTCAGAAATGACACATATGATGGATGGAGTAGCTTCTTTGCATAACACATCTTCAATACAGGGTTAAAGAGCCTTATGTCATATGCTTCTTTGCCTTCTAGCTTTCTCTCCAACACCACTTCAAAGTGTGTTTCATCATAGTACCATCTTGTAATTGGATGATTGTATTAATTACCATCAATCTTCTTCATAATCAACTTCAAGTCAGATGGCCTCAAAGGGTTACCAACCCTTTCCAAAATATCATAATCAATCAGAGAAGATGATTCTTCACTTGTTTTCTTTTGTTTGCTGGCCAACTGTTGCTCTCTTCTTAGCTTGGAAATATGAAGCTTATCTTCTCTGTCTATTTTTGCCTTCATCTCATGATATTGTCTGTTCATTTATGCTCTCAAAATATGATAGAAATCTGCTCCCCTGGGATTGTTTGTGTGATTGACCATTCTTAACTGCATTAGGTCTAATCTGTCTTCATAGCTCAAAGATCCTAGTTGGGATATGTATGATAAGTACTGGACAAGGCCAGGTACTCTTTTGATCAAAACTGCATCCCAGATCTCATCATACTTTCAGGCCATAATTTTCCTTTCATTGGCATCAATTGTGAGTATAATTTTGTCATAGAGCTTCATAAAATTTGTTAGGTGTCCCATACTGAGCCTATCCACATATCAAACAAAGTATTGTCAGTCTTTATAAGTGGAAAATGACTCTAGTAAAGAAATAATCTAGTATACTATCATTTCTCATGAATGGTTATGTGTGATTCCAAAGTGTTTGTTAATTAAAAAACATGAATGTTTGTATGATATCTTGATTTTAAAAGATGTTTGTTTGATTTAATCTTAGACTTTGACAAAATCAAGTATGATATTAATGTATTGAAAACATTACTTGTTTGATTCATAGTTGATCATATCAAGTGACTGAACTAGAAATTCAAATCTTGTTAAATCAAATGGTTTGGTAAACAGGTAAGCCAATTGATTGTCTGTATAGACTTTGATTAACTTTATCAGACCCTTTTCTGAACAATCTCTCAGAAAATGAAATCTTATATTTATATGTTTTGTTTTTGAATGTTGAACTGGATTATCAGTGATAAACATGGAAGTAGAATTGTCAATTTATATGGGTATTTTAAGAAAATTAAAGCCATAATCAAGCATTTGGTTTTGAATTCAAAGCACTTGAGAAAAACATACAGAAGCAACTATGTATTCTGTTTTAGCTGTTGACACAGAGATATTTGTTTGTTTCTTGCACGGCTAAAAGATCAATCTTGATCCAAGAAACTGACAACCTCCAGTAGTGGATTTTCAGTTGTTGTTGCATCTACCATAATCACTGTCTGCGTATGCATATAAAGAGAAATCTCCATCTTTTGGATACCATAGGCCAAGTGCTGGTTTGTCTTTTAAGTATCTAAAGATTCTCTTAACAACATTGATGTGTGATTCTTTTGGATCTGCTTGATATCTTGCACACATGCAAACTGCATACATGATGTCTGGTCTACTTGCTGTTTGGTACATCAGGGAGCCTATCATAGATCTGCAGAGCTTTTGATTAACTGATGTGCCTTCTAAATTTGGTCCAAACTTCAATCCAATTTAAAATGGTGTTTTGCTTGATGTACAATTAGACATGTTGTATTTCTTTGATATCTGATGAATATACTTGCTTTGATTGATGAAAATTCCTTTAGCAGATTGCTAAACTTGAAGACCAAGGAATAAGGCAAGCTCTCCCATTGAACTCATTTGGAACTTTGATTGCATAAGAGTTTCAAACTCTCTGCAAAGTTGGATGTTGGTGGAGCCAAAAATGATGTCATCCACGTAGACTTGTACAACTAACAAGTCTTGTTGTTTCCTCTTTAAGAACAGTGTATGATCTATTTTTCCTCGGGTGTACCCATTCTAAAGTAGAAACTTAGACAAAGTTTCATACCACTTCTAGGTTCTTGATAAAGACCATACAGAGCTTTATCTAACTTGTAGACTCTGTAAGGGAATTCTAGGTCTTCAAACCTTGGTGGTTGAGCAACATATACCTCTTCATCTATCTTTCCATATAGAAATGCACATTTGACATCCATTTGAGAGATAGTGAAACTTTTGGATGAGGCATATGCAAATAATACTCGACTGGCTTCTAGTCTAGCTACTGGAGCAAAGACATCATCATAATCGATGCCTTCCTCTTGAGTATATCCTTGGGAAATTAGCCTTGCTTTGTTTCTAATGACAATCCCTCTGTCATCTGCTTTGTTTCTGAAGAGCCATCTTGTGCCAATGGCATATTGACCTTCAGTTAGGTCAACCAACTTTCCATACCTCTTGCTTTCTGAATTGTTGTAGTTCCTCCTATATTACTTCTATCCAAGTATTGTTTTTAAGTGCTTCTATAATGATTTTGGGTACAGTTAAGGATAAGAAACAGGAATAGAAGCAAATGTTTGCTGTGTCTGATTGACTTTTTATCAGTCCGGTATTGAGGTTACCTATGATGTTTTCTAAAGGATGATCTTTGTGAACTCGGGCTGTTTTAATTTGATCAACAGGGATTATTGAATCAAGATTGGTGACTATTTGATCTGGTGTTGAAGGATGGGCAAGGGTATTTAAAGTTGTGGGATTATCTGTCTGTGTGGGTTCATTGAATGTTTGTGGAGAATCATGAAAGAAATCTAAGATTTCATCTTCATGATATGTGTCTGGTAATGAATGATAATCATCATCTTCTGCAACTGTGTTTGGTTGGTGTGAATTTGGTTGGTTGGATGGTTTGGGTTGTTTGGTTATAGTTGTTGATGAAGATAGTGTGGTTGTTGATGTTCCTTTTGAGGTGTTTGTTTTATCTGGAGGAGGTGTAACTGTGGTACTTGAAGGAGACATGGTTGTTCTCCTTGGAGGATCACTAGTTAATGGAACATCAATGTTTGTTAGAGGAGGTACCATTGGATATTCAATATCTTCCTTTGTACATGAAACATCAAAATAAGATGTGTCAAATGATTTTGTTAGTGAGTCAATATCAAACAACCAGTCTGGTCCAATGACTTTCTTTATGAAAGAACGTTCATTAAAAACAATATTTGTTGTTTCTTCCACAATATTAAGCCTTGGATTGTATACTTTGTAACCTTTGGAGCTTCCAGAATATCCAACAAAGAATCCTTCATCTGCTTTTGGAGCAAACTTGGATAATTGTTCTTTGTTGTTTAATATTGAAACAGAATATCCAAATGCTTTAAGAAATCTAATGAATGGTTTTCTTTTAAACATTAATTCATATGGAGTTTTTGAATGTTCTTTGGTTATTAATGTTCTGTTTTGAATGTAACAAGATGTATTGATTGCTTCAGCCCAAAAAGATATGGGCAATAGAGAGTCAGCTAGCATAGATCTAGTTGCTTCTATCAATGTTCTGTTCCTCCGTTCAGCTACTCCATTTTGCTGAGGAGTTCTTGCTACACCGAATTAATGATTGATTCCTTTCTCTGTACAAAAAGAAGAAATAGAGTGATTTTTGAATTCAGTTCTATTATCACATCTTAAAGATTTAACTTTAAGATCGAATTGATTCTCAATCTTAGTGATAAATGTTTTAATGATATCTGATGTTTCTGACTTGTGTACTAGAAAGAACACCCATGTGAATCTTGAGTAATCATCCACTATAACAAGACAGTATTGCTTCTTTCCTATGCTTATGATGTTTTTTGGGCCAAAAAGGTCCATGTGAAGCAATTTCAGTGGTGTGTTATTAGAGTTTACCAATTTAAACTTATGAGACACTCTATGTTGTTTGCCTTTCAGACATGTAGTGTAATGGTCTGTATAGAAGAATTCTTTTTGTGGTAAACCTATTACTAAGTCAACTTTTACAAGTTGATTCATTCTATGATAATTAGAATATCCCAAATGTCTTTGCCATAATTGGGAAACATCTTCTGATGCTTTTGATAGTAAACATGTTTTAGGAGTTGATGCTGAAACAGTGTTCATATCAACAATGTATGTGTTGTTATGACGTGGAGTATTTAAAAGGATTCAATCTTTAGGTATTTGAAAACTTTTCTTGAGAATATAGCAGTTGTTAGAGTCAAGTAAGGTGGCATATCCCTTATCACAGATTTGATATACACTTAGAAGATTGAACTGAAGGTTGGAGCAGTAATTAACTTTTTCAAAGCTGATCAACCTATTTGATACTGTTCCTTCGCCAGTTATCTTTCCACCCATCTTATCACCTCTAAAAGCTACATTTCCTCCATATTTGCTTTTAAAATCCTGAAGGAGGAAACAATTTCCTGTCATGTGTCAGGAACATCCACTATCAACATACCAGATGTTGTCAGGCCTTCTTTGACGTCCCTGTAAAAGCAAAGAAACTAATTAGATGGGGCAACCCAAGCCAAGATAGTCTTGGGTTTTCCGTCTTTTCCCATAATGCAAATTTCTTCTAAAGTAGCATTGTCTAATGATTTAGGAATTCTAGGTACACTAGATTTCCTTTGATTGATTTTAGCTTTATCAGGGGAAGTACTTTGAGCTCTTCTCCTTAAAGTGCTAATGTTCGTTTGTTGTCTGCTTTGAGACTTGTGTCTCCTGTTTGAGGTTTAAAGGTGTTATAAAATGTTTTGTCATTGTTTAAAACAACCTTTTGATAAGGAGTTTGTCTTGGTACTCCTATTTTGTTCTTATTAGGAACAATTGTTTGTTTCTCAGTTGGTTTCTGAACTTAAGGCTGTATGTTTTGCTTTTTGTTTTTGTTGTTGAAAAAACAGTTAGCAGTGCTATAATTGTTCCATTTACAAATTGAATAATAATTGTGAAAATGGAATGTTTCAGTACTGTGATTGTTTATGTTACAGTACTTGCAATATTTACTATATTTTAATTTGTCAGTGCTGTGAGTGTATTGATCACACCACTCACAATATGGTAAATTTGCATTGCTTTGTTTGTTTATAACTTTTGATTTTAGATTTGATTTTGCAGGAATATCAAAAGTTACTGTTGTTTGTTTTTGTTGAATTGGAGCTTTGCCTTTCCTATTATTTGTTTGTTTAGGAGAGACAGTGGAAGATTCAGCTTTTCTTCTACCTAAGCAGATATCAAACCCTTGAGTCTGCTTTGTGTGTTTGGTTGTTACATCAACCACACTTGAAACTTTTGAAGCTTCAATAATTGGTTAAGTTGACTCATCATCCAATAAATCAACATTATCTTCATCAGTTGTCTATTCATCAAATTCATTATTCTCTCCTTGATAAAAATATGTTTATTTAATTTGTGGTGGTGCTTGACTTTTAACAAATTTTATCAAAGGTGTTTTTGTTGTTAATGATGATTTTGATGATGATGATGATGATTGTTTTGAATCATCAGCCTGTCATGTGGGTCAAGAGACTCACCCTGTTTGTTGGTCAGGGAATCAGGTAAAGGAATATAATTATCATTGTATGGTGGATTAACTTTATTATATCATAAACCTGAAGGGTCTTTGAAGGCCCTTTGTTGTGCAATAAGTTCTTCAAACTTCTTATTGCTTACCTGGAACTTCTAAAGTTTCACTTCATTTTTAGCCTGTAATGTTTTTGACTCAGTCAATGATACAGAGAGTTTCTCTACTTGAGCTGATAGTGTTAAATTTTCAGACATTAATTTATCCAAATCATTTTGTAATGAAGGAATTTTGATCCCATATTGTTTTTGTTTTAATTTTAGACTTTCATTTAAAATCTTTGTTTCAATTACTTTCTTTGAAAGTTTGTCTACATGTTCTGTGTATCTGATGACTTCATCTATGCATGCTTATGCAGAGGTTTTGCCTTACCTCTTTTGGGATTTCTAAAAAATTATCTTCTATGTCTGCTAGGAGGGCATGATCTGGAGATTAAATTTCAGCCTCATACATGCTCTAATCATACTCACCATCTTTTTTTATGATCAATGTTGATTATTTGGAGTGCTGATTTGGGCTGTATTGTCTGATTTGTGGTGGGATTGGTGCAGCAGGGATAGTGATTAGAGGTGGGATTTGTTTGTTTAAATGGTAGCTGCTTCATGCTTGTGTATGGTTGTTGTTGGTCCATTGATGATCGATGAATGGTACTAATGATAAGAAAACACAATCAAAATCCACTAAAATGATTATCTAAACAACAATCTATAGAAAGAGTTTTAAAATATAACCATTTTATCTAAACTTGAATCAAAACACAAAGAACAAGGCTCAATGATAAAGTAAATGATAATTCCAGCCAAATACACACTTAGAACATGATAAAGTAAATGATAATTCCATCCAAATACACACTTAGAATAGTTATGCAAAATGAATATTTCCTGATTAGGGTTGTACAAAACTTGAAGAAAAAGTTCGATCATTATAATATATAGGCAGTGTCTAGATTCGCTGGCAGTTTCGCTGGACAGCGAAACTGCCCTGACCACAGCTTAGATTCACCCGACTGCGAAACACAGTTTCACCGGGTGACCTGAGTCAGCTGACTACGAGCAAAACTATAGTTTCGCTCGTAGTTTGACTGGGTCAGTATGAATTACTACAAAACACAAACTAACTACAAATTACATATATAAAACAAACTAACAAAGATCCTATTACAAATAAAGCAAAATAAACTAACTACTAAGGTGAGTCCAACCTATACAATACTCCCCCTAGTTTGGACCTCACCGGCTTCAGCTTGATTTTCCTCTTATGCTCCAACCTGGTCTTCTACTTGATCTTCATCCTCATTGGCCCTCTCTGATGCTCCTTCTTCAACTCCAACCTCTCTTTCTTCTTCTGCATATGCGCTTGCTTGAAGTAATTGTTTTGTAAGATCCTACACATCCATCCTGGTTTTGTCAGCTTGTATGACTTTCTTGGATAGCTCCCTGACTTCTTGCCTCACCCCTCGAGCTTTGTTAGCCACCCTCATAAATAGGCTAGCTTCTGTTCTCGTTTCAGATCCAGCTCCAGCCTTTATATGATTTTCACATAATAGCTTCATTTCTTCATCACCAAAAAGAAAAACTTCCATCGGATCAAATAACCTTATGTGTTGTTCACCTTTTAACCTTATCACTGCTTCCCCAGTGTTGTTGTCATAAAACCACTTGACAAAGTCTTGTAGCATCGGGGGAAGTGGATAGGCCACTCGGACTCTATTCACTGTTTTGGCAGACTTTAACTTCAATACAATCTTTCCATTGCCAGTGGCCCAATCCAAGTCTTTCTTCGACCTCCTTATCTCTGGCTTCATATATCCAAAAGCTTTAAAGTTGTCATTGAGGCCCTTCTTAATTTCTTTCTCAAGAAACATAGCCCTTTCACTCACATCAGCATCTATAATAGGAATCTCAGCCAACCTCCTTAGATCCCACCTAGGCAAGGTCTTGAAAGTCTTCCTCTTGTTTAGGTAGTAGATCTTTCCTCCTCACCTCTTAATCATAAATAACTTGAGTGTTCGGCATTGCACTTCCAGTTGATTATCTTTTTTCCTGCCTCCTTCTTTCTTAGTTCTTGAATATTTTGAAACAAAGGAGTAATCTCTTCTAGCTCCTTTTCCTTAGCAAACCAATCTTCTTGGGCAATCTCTATCACATCTCCCTCATCAGGCCCTCTCTGAGCATCTTAAGTTGTTAGACGTTCATCAACCTCATAAAATTCAGGCTCAGAGTCATAATCAACCAGCTGTTCATCCTCCTCCTTAGCTTCATCCTCTAATCTTATCTCATCCCCTTTCTGTTTGCTTCCCTTTCCTTTACCAACTATTACTTCTTCTCCAGTAAGATCAGTGTCTATGTCATGTCTCAAATCAATAAATCTAGCCTTCTTAATCACAGCCTCCTCTACTTTAGAACCTTCTACACCAGCATCCTTATCACCCTCAGACGCCTCACCGGAACCTCCTACACCACTGCATCCTGCATTGTCTCCCCTAACCTCATCATCTTTATTAGCAGCACCACTTGTTCCCTCTCCTGATCTTGATGAACCTCCTGCTCTTAGGAATGAATACTTGGATGTATCAATTAGATCATCAAGCTCCTCCTAAGTCACCTGATTAGGCAGGCCGACAGCTACTTTCAGCTCATTCACCTCAGACAACAACTTTTTGATCAGTGTTTGTTCATCTAACAACATGGATTTCTTCCCTTCCATAACCATATCCTTTTGCTTTTTCTCTCAGCTCTTGATTAATCAGCTTTGTTTTCATCATGCTTAACTCGTTTGCCAAAGATGCATTATCATTTCGAATAACATCTTGGTCCAGCTCCGACCTTGCATTTGTTCTATTTGGATTTTCAGAGAAAGTTTGCTGCTTGTGCTTTGTTCTTCTCTCAGTAACATTTGCAGCTTCTCCCTAATTAGCTTTCTTTTTCGACCTCCTCTCTCTTTGTTGCCTAATCTCTTCCTCAAGTTCGTCAATCTCAGCATCCAAATCATATTCCTTTTCTTTGGCATACCTCTTCCTTTTCTTTGGCATACCTCTTCCTTTTCTTTATTGCCTCCTGTTGTTTCCCCCTATTTTCCTCAGCAGTTTTATTTTCATTATCAATCAATCTTCTAATATAATTTCATCTCTTTGCTGGATACATGTTCTCCCATAAATGAGTTATCTTTCCACTGAAATCATGTCTAGCAGCTGAGCAGTCGGCAAATATCCTTGTTTTCATCTGTGCCAGTCCCTTGATTTCTCCATGTCTTGGCACATTATGAATCAGATCATCCATCAACATTTGGACAAACCTTGGGTATAGCAACCATTTGTCTTTCTTTAGAGCCATTATGTTCTCAGTCATGTAGTCAAATATCAGTTTTGCTATATTGGCCTTTTGACCTCTGCAGAAAATGATCATGGCCCTGACCCAGTGAATATTCAGCGCATCTGATCCGCCCTTCCTATGATCCAGACACATAATAAAGATGTGGGCAATATATTTCCATTCCTTTGACAGAAGAGATTTCTTGTTTTTCTTATTAGATCCAAAGGGTGGCCCTTCATACCCTATACTCCTAAATGCTTATAGAACTTGTGCATCAAACAACACAACTTCTGGCCCACAGTCATCTTCCAATCATAGTACTCTGGCTACGGTTTCTACTGTGATAACAATGTCATGACCAACAATTCTGGCAACTATACGGTTTGGCACCGATCCTATGTCATATTCTGCAGATCTCCAGAAATCTCTCACATGTAGATCATAGATAGTAGGCATATGTGAGATGGCATAGCATATGGGAGATTGCCTTAGCCATCTAATGCAGTCTCTAAAGCCTGCTGCTTTTGGATTCTCTTCATCCAGTAATGCCACGATGTTGAAACTTGTCATCGAACTTCAAGCTAGCCATGTTTACTGAAATGGAAACAGAAGTAGTTTAGTTATTAATGTATATAATAGACAAATCAAATTATACATAACAACAAAAAATTTTAAGTTTTGGCTAGTTTCGCTGGCGGCGAAACTGTAAATTTCGCTAGGCGAAATTGTTAGTTTCGCCACTGCCAAAACATAGATTCGCTGATACTTAGGCATAGATTCGCTGAGTCTTAGGCATTGAATTATGTGTTTTAGTTATTAATCAATTTCACTAACAACTATTTTTTTAATTTCGTCTAAGGCAAACTATATTTCGCTGATAGTTTCGCTTAAGCTTTGATACGAAATTCAATACCGAGCGAATCTATAGTTTCACTGAACTCTTCCTGGCGAAACTATCAATTGTGCTTGGATAACACAACGTTACTGTTTTGCTCGAAGCATTGAACTTTCGTTCAGATTCGCTGTTCTAGCTCACAGTTTCGCTGAACGAAACTGTGACCTTTCAAACTCAGCGAATCAGCCTCAACCGGTCTTTTAACCAATATACATCCGATTAAAGTTAAGTGCGAGCTTCGCCTAACTAACTAAGCTATCAACAATAGATTATTTGGATAAAAATCAACAATGTGTGATTTGCATAAAATCGCTAGAGAGAAACTAGGTTTTCATAATTTCGTACTTGTGAGAAACTAGGTTGTCACTGTGCGATATATAGTTCCTAGTTTCGCTATGGGCGAAACTACAGTTTTGCCTGCATAGATGAGAGGCTCATAGATGAGCGTGATTTCTGGCGAATCTGTAGTTTCGCTTTGCGAAACTCCCGGCGAAACTGTAATTTCGCCAGTAGTTTCGCCCACCCCCTTTTTTTAATATATGTTTTATGTTTATAAAAACATATAAACATAATGTGTTTGTTTGTTTGTTTGTTTGTTTGTTTATAAAAACATTTATGACAAAGAACTTTTTCATCCCACAATTCCGACTTATATAAAAACAAAATATCAAACAAATTTAAACATAAACATAAAAAAATATGAACAGATGAAATAAAATGAAATATAACAAAATAAATAAAATTAAATAAAATAAATAAAATAAAATAAAACTAAAATTTAAAATAAAGTAAGTGATAAACTTAAAATAAAGAGTAAAAGGATATAATTGTATCTTTTTCTTGAAGAATTCCAGAGAGTCAAGACTTGGAGAGATTGCTAATATGTTTGTCCACTTAAACACATGTCTTATTCTTTTTAACACGTATTCTGCAGTTGTCCTTATCATGTTTTGAGTTAATTTAAGAAACTACATTAACTTGGTCCCCACGGACATTTGACAAAGAACTCATCTCGACATCAAGGTTTATTGAGTGTAATCATTGATTTTGCTTGAATAGTTCTGAGTTGACAGTGATGCATACATATGGTAACATGATTATTGACGAGACACTTTACTATTCAGACTCTATAACTGATGAAAACGACTCCAGGTCTATACTCACGTATAACAAAGGAGATGATCATCTTATTCCAAAAGATGAAAGCTTCATGTCAATGCTCACGGATAGTAGAGGATATCATTCAAGCATGTTAATGAGAACTTCAGGTCAATGCTTCCGCATAGCAGAAAAGATCATCACTCTAGGTCAATACTGACACATAGGAAAGAAGATAAACACACATTTTATTTCTCTATTTGAGCTAAGGAATTGGGAAAATCTTAATAACCTAGACCTAACACAGACTTAGGACAGACTAAAGATAGAAATCAGCCACTCTCAACCAAGTTTTTTACCGATACTTGTATCTTTATGTAGGCCAAGATTGATGGGTTTTGTAGATGTTTACCAAAGACATATTAACCATTTAACATGTAAAACACAACGGAGTTTATGTGAAAAACGTGAGTTTATGTATCATATACATTTGTTAAATCAAAACCCAAGACAAGGATCTTTTTATATGGAAGAACATACTATCATAATATATATATATATATATATATATATATATATATATATATATCAACCACATGAACTACCTTTAGAACCATGGATTTGGAGGGCTAGATGATGATGTTTGAATGCCAAGACTTCAATGTAGAAGCCCTCAAGAGATGA
>BJCO01383992.1:0-10768 GCA_018326465.1 Flaveria floridana | reverse complement strand
CACACACACACACACTGTTAAATCTACAAAATCTGGAATGTTCTGCAAAAAGAGGAATATTTCCAAAAAGATTGGATTTTTCCCCAGTAAAGATCGAAATTACAAAGACCCAGTTCAATATTATCTTCCTGAGTAAGTAAACTTGCCATCTATCAAACAAAATTATAAAAAAATAATAATAAAATAAAAAAAGATCAAAAAGAAAGTAAAAAAGAAGAGTCACCGGAGTTGTTTAAACGGCAGGATTGAAGAGTGTGATAGTGGTGGTGTTTTGCTGAGTGAGCCTTTGAACCCAAGAAATTCATTTCCATATTTTCCGACGAGAATATTCCGGCGAAAAGCTTTTAGTTTTACCGGAAAATCAAGAACGGTGAAGCACAGAACAAGAAAAAGGTTGAAACTTTGAGAATTGAAAGAAAAAAGTTGATCTTTTATTCTTGTGGGTGTTGTAAAGATTGAACGTTAGAGGTGGAGTGTGATTTGACGACTATTTACTGTGTTTTGTGTGTGAGGAGTGAAGCAGGGAGGTGGAGGTCGAGTCCAAGGGGGTTTTAATATTCATCATTTCATCCTAATTTTTTTTGTGATTTTTTAACACAAACACAAAAGACGAAGAGATTGTTTGATTTGCCTCTAACCCGATCAAAATGTCTGACCCACTAACCCGATCAAAATGTCTGACCCACTAACCCGATCAGACATTTCGGCCGGTCTTGAATTATCACCCTTTCACGTCTGACCTGTTCCGACATCACTGACTCATGTCTATTTTTCCTCTTAATCCCTTACTCGGTCACCATCTTCTGACTAAGTAAGATATTTCTAACAGACCCGAAGATAAATTAACTTAAAATTATAATTTTAATTTAGTATAAATAAATTCAGGTCAGCTTACATAAAACGTAAGAATACATTCAATTGAGCGAAATTTTTATGTTGAGTGGACATGTTTATGAGTTGACATGTCATAGTTTAACTTATTTCTTTTATATCCTTTTTAGTAAGTTTAAAGTTAAAGTTGCTTAGGTATTTTTATCTCTAAAATTTAAAAGGGCAAAAATAAGCATCAAGTTCTATAACAAAACATAATTGTTTTTAGTTTTTTTTTCTTTTGTATTTTCTACTATAAACATGTGAAAAATAATTGGAAAAATCACGTTAAACTACTGGTGCTTAGTTTTATGTCTTTGATATAACTTTAGATACATACCATGCCCAAGTTTATAATAACATTTTTTGATTGTTATTAGTTTATAAAAAATTTACCCTAAGCTAATAAATTATCCTATATGTTAATTGTTGAATAAAATGAACGTGGTGGCTTCCACCCATATTCTTGCATTGCATTGCCTTGCTTCTTAGATTATGTGTGGTAGTTAGCTAGTTAAAATAACATTTAAATGTCACGTAGATATAAATCATTTTATTAAAGTTTCTTTTAAATCAAATGTAATTGTTGGCTAGTGTGTAAAACCCCTATTGATGAATAAAATGCACCTGTGTGTTGTCTGACTTACTTTATGTTTGCGATTGCGACTGTTATTGGTTTTCGTTACCAAGTCGGGGTTCTCTTCGGAAGCAGTCTCTCTATCTCACTAGATAGAGGAAAGACTCGCCGCCACCTACCCCTCCCAGACCCTGCTCTTGAGTGGGACTTACTGGGTATGTTTGTTTGTTTGTTTGTTTTAAAGGCTTGAAGCCTATAGGTAGTCATTTCTAATTATCTTGTAACGGTATTTGAAGTCCCATTAATATTCATATCATCATGTTTGAAGCTTCACTACGTTTAGTCTTAATTCTAAACATGTATTGTTGTTTTTTAACGGCAAACATATCCTATTATTACTCATAAATTACTTTAAATTACATCATTGTATGAGTTTGAATTTAGGACCTGACAAAATGTCTACTAAACGGCATAGCCTCACATTGGCGAACATGTATTGTCGTTAATTAACTAAATCTCAAACTCTTGATTCATTAATCATGTGACATATTCTTAATTCTTAAATAACTATAAAAAGTTATTATTTATTCAATTATTTCGGGGGCCCGCAATATATTTTTCCATAAGTAATTTCTTTTAGGAAATGAGAAGGAAAAAGAAAAAGGAAAGTTTTCATGACGAAGGAAAGTTTAGTTGACAAATTTATGACACGTGGCAGATAGACAGTGGCTGTGTTTGGTGTCATTATGCTTTTTTAGGATGTGCCTTGTCATACTCAAAATTGTACACGTCACTGTCGAGTCAGATATGCACAACACTCCAAAACCCTTCCAAGTATTTCCTTTTTCCTTTTTTTTAAAGTTTTACTAAAATACTCTTTATAAAACTAAAATAAATTGATGTAAACTAATGCAGCTCAAACAAACAAGATAAAAACATAGAATTAATTATATTCGCCGTTTTTCTACAACAAGAGTAAAGAATACATACTAAGGTTGTTAATTATATTTATAAATGGCATAAATATAATTATATAAACTTTCATATTGTCAAGAGTCAAGACATAAATTTAAACATGTTTCTTTTGAGCACAACACCTATATATCATGTAGGATAATAACTCATAAATGTAAGCCATCTTTTTAAATAATCATTAAAGCCATCTTATATATAGATATTCAACCAATTTGTTTCTAGAATGTTTAACTAACAATAATAGATTTTCTTATCATTTTAATAATAAAAACTATTTCATAATCTCATAAGCTGATATGTGTTGAGTGACGACGTGCAAAGACTCATTCTTCTATTTAACTAGAAGAATCAAATGAATTATCTACAACAAACGTTCAAAAACTTTTTATAGGCATCATTTGTCTTGTATGATTTGGGTGGTAAACAAAAGTTGATATTACAGCTACTCATAAGTCCTACTTTTAAATCATATAATATAGAATCCAGTAAGAACATAACACATTATCTTCAAATGAGGGTAGGAAATGAAACTAATATAATCCCAAAGGAGAATACATACAAAATATGCAAAACGTTGAGGGGCAAGGACAAAAAAAATGACCTTGACAGGAAAGACTGTAGTAAACTACATAAACGGTCCCTAGACTAATCTTACACACTTAAAATTTCATCTCCAAACTTTAAGTTTTTTTTAAATATGATCCTTTGATATGATGAGGGGCCCTTGGTGGTTTGGTCACACCTAAATTCTCCCCATATCGTACAAAGTTAAGAGAATAATTGAGAATATGAAGAATATTGTAATGTCAACTTTTAAAACTTTAGTTTTTAGGTTTCTTAACATCTAAGGTTTTTTTATGATTCTTCCAAAAAGTATTCAGGACTCTTTATTGATTTAAATTTAATACATTATTTGTCTTTTATGTTTCTTTATATGTTTCTTTATAGGTAGTTTGGTGTATATAATATGCTTGCTTGCTATTGTTATTGTTTTTTTAACGAGTCGGGAATCTCTTTGAAAGCGTCTCTCTATCTCCCAAGATAAAGGAAAGACTCGCCACCACCTACCCTTCTCAGATCCTGATCTTAAGTGGGATATACTGGGTTTGTTTGTTTGTTTGTTTATAGGTGAGTGTGGATATATTTGAAGTTTAAAACAACATTGTTACACACATGTTATCTTAAAAATATTGAAAAAGATCATTAATATTCATATGTATTGCAAACTTTTGTCACTACATTAGTGCCTCAACTATTTATGATATTTTTAAATAGCAATAAAAAATAGTGAGTTAACCCAACCCATTTTAATTCAAATACATTTTAACAGTGTTACTCAACCCTGAACTATATAATCTGCCAGTTCTACTTTAGTTCAATTTAAAAAGGCCAAGCATAATGTAGACAAGATTGAATGAATTGGTGACATGGAATTGAGATCTAAAAAGATGCTTCAATATATGGCTAGTATACTAGTTCATGTTTTACATATAAAGGGACTTTTTATATTCACAAGTCCCACATACATGTAACAGGCTATTCATAGACTTAAAGGCTCATGATTATCTATCACTAAACAAGAGATATTGCTTGTATGATACACAACAAATTTCCTTTCACCTTGAATCAAGGTTTTAAAGTAAACAAACGCGCCTAATCTGGTATCTCAGAACGCTCCCTGTTGATCGTGTTGATCATTGTAAGCAAGAACTTGATGGGGTCCTGACATTGAATATGGGCAAGTGCTGCATGAGCCAAGAATGGAAGTTTCCTTAAAGATCTTCCACTCAATCCCTGGATCAGAAAGTAAAAGAAATACATTTTTTAAGTGATCACCTGATAATGAGTACTATATAATAGAAACTGGCTATGTTCACCATTTACTTATGAATAGGTCAAGACGTCAAGTTTGGTTATGTTGTATCTCTAACAAGGCACTATTAACAAAAGATAGCTAGAGAGAGAAACATGTCTCAGCGGTTGTTGCATGTTACCCAAAGTGTGATTCTAAATTGTAATGCATAAACCTCTTAAGTCGTATTATCTTAAATTAACTTACTAATAATAAATTAATAATGATGTGCGTATTTACCATCTTTAGACCAAAAATATTTTAAAACTTAGACAAAGCGTTTTAGGGTCATCCAAATCTACCCAAACCCCTTTGAACTATACAAGAAACATGTTATGACTTGTTACCCGGTCCGCTTATTTTGTACCGCGATAATTACCATTAGTTGTATTTGATACTTACCTCACATGCTTTGGCAGCTTCAAGCAAGTGCTTGCATATATTCAAGTGGGATTGAGAGTCTTCGGCAGTTGCTGAAGCCAAATTGCCTATCAAAGTGGCATAATTTGGAAGAATCACGTGATCAACATCCTAAAATAAGCAAAAAAGTTGATTAAGCATTTAGCAAAGAAAATGTATTTTATTAACTGGAGATTTGTGACAATTTCAGAGTTATATTACCTGACAGCTGGACAAGATACCGGTTCTTAAAAGTTCCTGCAAGCAAGATCTTAGTATTTCATAACGTGCTTGTAGGGTAGGAGGGCCGACATATGCTTTTATATCAGCTCGATCAACAAATGCAAGATCTACAAAATTGAAAATCCAAAGCTACTTGTAAGAATCCAATACACCTAGAAAGAAGTTAGAAAAAAAGAACCTTTTTTGGAGAATTTTACATATAATGTGATGCAGGCCAACCAAAATTTACTCTTCTACTTATTTGAAGAGGTGATTATAGGTAGAACTATATAATGTGTGACCCCGAGCATGTTGATCTTATGATATAAGAGATTGATGCATAAGTAAAAATGACTCAACAATGTGAAATGTTCAGGGATATATAATTTTGAAATATTAAAACCTACCGATAGCAGCTGTTATGTTGGACGTGGTCAGAATAATCACATTTGATGAGGATTTCAATTTGTCCATCTGAGTCAGTAGAGCATTTACCACCTGATACCCAATTATCCAAGTTGGTACAACAGTAATCAGAGAAGGATGAAAATATCAAATTACCATGATGCTTAAAGAATTAGTATTTACTTTTAGAAAGAGTGATGGAAAAATATTTTGACCATTTGTACTTGCAAGTAGCTGTTAACTAATCACCATGCTTCCAATAATGCAAAGATAAACAAATATAGTAATTGTTTCTTTAGTTGTTTCTTGATAACAAAAATGTTGATCTTTTTAAAATTTTGTAGTATGGTGATAAGACAACAGCTCACTACCAATTACTAAGGCTAGAAGTATTGTTAACTCTTTAAGAATGAGATACCCTTATAGAATCTGAAGGTTCTGAACCAGATAAAGCAGCTTTTCTTGCTGCAGCTAGGCTTTCAACTTCATCTGCGATTAGCAAACTATTAGCATCTTTCTTTCAGAAGATTTTCACCTTGATTGCGATCCAATAATTATAGAAAAACAATAAAACTAAGAACAAATTGTCAGTTACGCATTTCTCACCGATCAAAACAAATACCAGATTGTTCTCCTCCTCGACCATTTCTTGAATTTTCTGAAAAAGTTTGGCAACCTGAAACCATATATGCAACTCAGATTAACTGCTTATGGTCTAAACCTTGTTGGCCTTTAATGAAGGTCTATAATAGACAAAGGTCTTGCTGAAAACATTAATGTATAACCATTAACCAACTAATCAGATATAAATGTACTTCAAATTTGCATACAGCTAAGAGTGCAAGTGTGCAATAGGTTCCCCTAGATTCTAAAAGCCATCTGTAAGTGCAAGTTGCCAAACACAACCCTAAACCATCAGTAAATGTAAAATGTTATTAAAGAGCATATAGTTGTAAGTATTACTGTATTACCAATTTGCCACTTTCAGAAAACCATTTACTGAACAATGAATGTGCATTCACTTCAACCAGCTGACAATGAGGATATCTGTTTTAATTACAGACAAGAAAAGCATCTTAGTATATATGCAATTATGACAAATGCTGTCATGCTGGCACTGATTGAGAGAATACCCAGAACGCATAACACTCACCTAGACCTAAAACGTATTGACAGTTTCTGTGCCAACGCTTTGCATAATGATGTCTTGCCAGTTCCTGGAGGACCATGTAGAAGAACAATACTGCAAATTTATAAGAATGGTATCATATTGAGTTAAAGATAAAACTAAACTTAGTGTACAAAGTTTCATGTAATGAAGCTTTATGGTTATTTGTTATGCAGATATTATAAATAACACCAATTAAATTGACAGATTCGGGATTCCCAGTGTCAAATCAAGAAATTGCAGAAAAATTATTCATAATCAAGATAGCTATAGAATGAACATTATAAAGAGTTGATCATCTCAAAATGCGATTGCATCGTTCAGTTGAGTGTAATCTTTCATTTCCAAGTTCCAACTGAAAATGCAGTAGGAGCTTCTTCATCCCCATTATAGTGCTATTTAACATCAAGTGTGAGACTATGAATAACTGTGGCTTCGTATCTAATAAATAGTTAAATACAAATCATCTACTAGGATACACCTTAAAGTACAAGTTAAAACTATATAAAGTTATATATCAGTTTTAGTGACTCCACAGTGAAAGGAACATACCGATTCCAAGAAACAAGAAAAGGGTCAACACCCTTTTCAGTAAACAGCAAAGCACTTGCTGCATATCTCAGCAACCGTTGCTTCAAACCAGATTCATATACTAAGCTGCAAAATTGTGTTGTTTTTCAGCTTTAAATCAACCATTCTATTATTGATATAATAATAACAGTTGTGTTCTAACCTTTCCCACATGCCATCAAATTCCTTTGCAGGAAGAATCCATTCACTAAAGCTAGAAAGTTGGTTATCCCCATCTAAATCCTCACACGGTCCCTCTTCACTTAGCTGAAATGTAACAAAACCATCTACATCATCATCGATTCATGAGTGTAAAATACTTAATAAGTTAAAAACTACTGTAAATAATTTCCCTCTGTGATAAGGTAAGAATTTATTGTTCCTTTTGAATGATGAGTATTGTAAAGGAGCGGTGACAATAGTGTACTATACTTTCCTTGTGCATTGATGTAAGGCAGCTAACAATTGTTAATACAGCATATCACCCAGTACAAATGTCTTTATATATTTTATTTACTTACACTGCCGAAATAATGTATGGATAGACAACAAATACAATATTAAAATACCTGATATACATGCACAAGAGGTTTGACTTGCCAAAACAACAAAATATCATGATTTGCCACCCATTCCTCTGCCAAGAAGACAAAAAACGGTGTTAAATAAATTACAACAGAAAATAACAGTTATGTAATGAAACCAGATCACAAACACATATTGTCCATTTATGTCCTATAGATACTGAATATGAAGCCAAAACATAACTGAAATATGTGTACATAAGGATGGATTGAAAACTTAAATTACATGGTTGACATTTGACAATCCTTTAATTGTTTTCCAAGTGTTGATAGCTCAATGCATGGTAAAAGGTATACCTGTGTCACATACACGTATTCTTTGCACATTGTCTGCAAGAAAGGTGTCATCAAGAGGCAAATCAATCGGGCCATCAACATAGCTTAAGTTCCTCTTTTCCAGCATTCTGAACAGAAATGAAATAAAAAAGTTACAAAATTTAATTCTGTGATAGGTAACACAGCATTGGCGCTACATAAATCAAAGTAGTTCTCTCCATCCCAAAAAAAAAAAGAAATTAGGTTTAGTAAATAATGCCCTAAATTCTATATAAGGTGGACTATATTTGGGGGTGAAGAGTATCAAGAAGAACACAAGTTGAACTATAAGCTGATATAAAGTTTACCCTGCAGATAAACAATCGTACGCACATATCATGAAAGCTATTACCTTTCGACAGCTAGCTTCACGTCCTCGACTCGAGCTGTGCTAGAAGGCTTCAAGCAAACTTCGACTACAACAATTACAAAACTTTAACTTCAAAGTCCTGAAATCAAATGCACAATACTGTCTACAACTAGGTGTTACATGCGTATATAGTCTTTTTAGGGTTCATGATACCTGAAACGAGGAATTTATCTTCGACCACAGCAGGTGCCGGAGAAGAAGGTACGGCGGGCATAGGGACGATGGTCTTGTGGTCGTTGGAGGCTTCTCCGTTGGTGAGAGTTTGAACAGAGATCTCCATTGGAACACTCATTTCGAAAATGAGGAGTAGCGATTGATAGCTTTTAGCTGTAAAACCCTAGATCGGATATAGAGTCCCTTTTCTGCTGTTTGAATGAGGCGGGAAGTTGGATTGCAAAAAGGTCCAAGAGACACCCGTTTGGATAAATCGACACTCACTTATACGTCACGTACGGGTTCATACGTGACGTATGAGGTCGAAAATACTGAAAATAAAAAAAATTTAAGGGGGCTGTCAAAGGGCTAGACGCCCCATATAGCCCTATATGACCCCATATACGACACATATAGGGCTATACGACGCGTATAGCAAATTTCGACACTGATTACGAGAAAAATTCAGGGGGATGTCAGATGGCTTATACGTCTCGTATAGGGCTATACGACCCCCTATACGACAAGTATTGGGCTATACGACACGTATAGAAAATTGTGATGTTAATTTATAATTTTTGGGTGTCTAAATATCCATACCCTTGCAAAAATAAAAAGGGATTTGGAGTGGACGTGGAGAAAGTGCAATCTCGAACCGGAAAAAAGAAAAAAATATATCTAACAGGAAAGCCGGTCCACGTCTTTCATGAATGTTGTTTTTTTTCAAATCTAGAAGAATTTTTAGATTTTCCCTACTTTAATCTGGTTTTCACGCTTTGTTTTTATTTTATTGATGCTCATACATGCGGCTATGTGGAAAAATTAGGAAAAATGATAATTTGTTAAGTCACACTAGATTGTTTTTATTTTTCTTGGTTTTCACTCGTTCTCCTGGTTTTGTATTGAGTCGTCCCACTTTTCCCCGGGTTCCCCCAAATAAATATTTTCACTTTGTCACTCACATCTTAAATGATAAAGTACCAGTGAACATTCACCGGTCGAGTTTTTCTTTTGTCATCGGATCCAAGAGGTGGTATTCTCGCCCGGGAAAAAGAAAAGCACTAGGTGACACCTCTTATTAATGGTAGCTTCCCCCCGAAACCACTCTATGACTTCTTACAGGTGAAACGAGGACTATGGATAACAAGAAAACCTTATGTTCTAGTAACAATAATCACTGGCTCTTATAAAAATAATGTATAATAAAATCCTACAAATGTGATATTAGGTATTTAAAATAAAAAGCTTATGTCCAAATAAAATTCATCGTTAAATAAATGACATGTCTCACATATCAAACTATTTTAGTTGTTTTATTTCTTTTATCTTTAACCTCTTAAACTAATTCCACTGTGTTTGTTAGATTTGTTATAATTGATACCATAAGCAGTGAATATATATAAATTATTAACTTTCATGTACTTTATGACATGTATATTGTGTTTTATTGATTTGTACTTGCTATTTGTTTCTTTATTTTTTTGTTTTTCTTTTAATCTAATATAAATTTTCTTTTTTCACACTATGGTCTAAATTTACGAGTTACATGTCACAATGTACGTGTGTGGTTCAATGTTTTCACACCTATTTTTTTCGTTTAACAGCCCTGACACAACGCACAGGTCTTAAAACGACTTTGTTAAACTTCAGTTAACCCTTTAGGGTTTTCAAGTATGGTTTTGTCTTGGTTTCCGGTTGTATTTTCGGTGACACGTTAGTTAGCCCTTTGGGGTTTTCCGATCAACAATTGTTTTCTGGTGTTGACGGTCACTGACGTTGATGTGACGTTGGCACTACTTAGCATGGTTTTATGCCCACGACGCAACGCGATGAGTTAATACTAGTTAATAACTAATATATATGTTTTTCATGGTTTTCCTTTTAGTTTATTTTTTTTTTAACCTAAACAGGACGGATTGGAACCCAGCGGGGGTTTGATAAATAAAATAGCATCTTGAATGCTTTATAAACGCAACATATAAAAAATCAAACATAAAAACTTATAACTAGAACTTAGAATCTTTGTTTAACATAAATTGACCTCTTTTTATATTTAGAAATAGATATAGATGAATAATAGCAAAGACGGGTTCGACATCCTTTCTCTAGCAACTATAGGAAATTAACTATTGACAAAGACTTGTATAGTTGTATGTACTCTAAATTACAAAAGCATTTCAGGGCTATATCTCTTATTCTATTAGTATATGGTTTTATTATAAATATTCATTTTTTTGCAATTAAATAACTGAAATGAAAAATCAATAAAACTTGATTAATATTTAAAATTTACGTTTATTAGTTGAGT
>BJCO01383975.1:0-10175 GCA_018326465.1 Flaveria floridana | reverse complement strand
ATGGATGGGACAACAGCCCTGTGTCCAGTTCCCCAAGACAGGGTTCCCATCCATACTATGCCAACCAAATATCAGAGACCTCTTCCTAGGCCAGTGCTTACATGGGTCAACTTCTGATCTGATCCAGAAGGAAGTAGACCAACATTTCTACCATCAATAAGTGGGACAATAAATTGCTTAGAGGTTTTGGCTGCATTGGTTCAGGGGAGTTTGTTGGACCAAAAGAACCAATGAGCCAAGATTAGGAAAACCTCTAAGTCCCACAAGACATCACAACAACTGCTGAAAGCTTCATCAGCAGTTTGACAAAGACTGAAGACTTCAATAGCTAAAGATCAAAGAACTAAAGAACAACAGCTGAAGACCTCAAGTACTGAAGACACAAGTACTTAAGTCTGAAGTACTGAAGATACAAGTACTGAAGAATTCAAGTACTGAAGACTCAAGTACTGAAGAATTCAAGTACTGAAGACTCAAGTACTAAAGATCTACAGCTGAAGAACTAAAGTACTGAAGATCAACAACTGATGTACAAAGTCCGAGGACAAAGACTGAAGACATCAGCTGATGACAACTACTGAAGTCATCAGCTGATGAAACGTCTGAAGTTCAAAGTCTAAAGACAAGTGCTGAACCTCCATAGTTTGTCACAACAGCTGAAGAAGTCTTCTTCAGTTGTTGTGATGGTTTACATTTCAGTAGTTGTAAAACGACTGAAGAGTTTGTTCTTCAGTCGTTGTAGTATTTCAGTAGTTATTTTCCTTTTCAGTAGTTTGTAAACGACTGAAAAGTTTATTTTTCAGTCGTTGTAGCTATCAGTAGTTTCTTCAGTCGTTTGTAATAAGTAGTTTGACACTTAGCATTTTGTAAGAAGATGTCAGTTGTTTGACATCTTCAATAGTTTGGTTTTTAGTAGTTTATTAATAACGGTTTGATGTCACTATCAAGTGACATCAGCTGACGTCATTCTTCCTATAAAAGGAAGATGA
Source organism: Flaveria floridana (assembly GCA_018326465.1). Taxonomy (NCBI): domain Eukaryota; kingdom Viridiplantae; phylum Streptophyta; class Magnoliopsida; order Asterales; family Asteraceae; genus Flaveria; species Flaveria floridana. Next base: position 9,186 of record BJCO01383975.1, on the reverse strand, counting down.
CCTAATTGCAACCGCGCCTAAACGTGTGATTCAATAGAAAACACATTTTTGAAGAATTGTTCTCTCTCTCTATAACTTTACTGTTACATGCAAAATCATTTGTGTTATTGCTTGTTTGTTTAATTCTCATGCTAAATCCACCGCAAATACAACCTAATTGGTCAAACTACAGGCTGAGATCCTGTCACTAGGTGTTAAATTGAGTTCTAACAATATGTTTACCAAGTTATCATGATGTATACCTCACATGATGTTGAGAGATCCTCAAGAACAAGTTCTATGTTGTGAGATTCTGCTAGAAACAAGAAAGTAAGGGTTTTGGTTGTTTATTGAAGCAAAACACAGGAAACAACTTGATTCGGGTGTGTTAAAGCTTACTCCTTGTATGAACCGTTAGTTTGAGAGTTTTCGGAGGTCAAAATCAGTGATGAACTTTGAATAAGGGCTGGAACACTTTGTTCTTGCAAGAATGGTGTACAAAAGTTACTCAAATGGCACTTCCTTGCTCGGTTCTAGCTTGGATGATGATGAAATGTTGATGTTCTTCACTAGTTTGCTGAAATTTTGTGGAATATGTGTGTGTTTCGGATAAGAGCCGAGAGGTAGAGACAAAAAAGAGTGTTGTATTTGTGTTTTGAATCTTGCATGTATGGGATAATAGGAAAGGGTAGTGTGTAATTGTAAGTTGTGTAAGAAGAAAGGTAAGAAGGGGATTGGAGGGTGGGGTGGTGCGGCCGAGATTTGATGGTGGGTGTGGGTTTTTAAATTTTTTTTGTAAGTTAATATATGTGGTGTAATTTTGTTGTGTAGTGTAGTATTTTAGGTGATAGTTTCTAGTTAAACGTTTTTATGGTTTTGATGTGTATGATCATAATTAATTCGGGAATTATGAGTACATACACAAAATTATTTGTTTTAAATTTAATTCTAACATTTTGACGTATTACGTTAAATTTTGGGTCGTTAACTTATTTTATTCCGGCAAGACCTAGCGTAGCATGTAGGAATTTTAAACACATAATAACAATTATATAAAATAAATCAATTAGTAATAATATACATATTACAAATATTGATAATAGTAGCAATTACCATTGAGAATCAGGGTTTAGAATGTTGACCTCGGGGTCGGTTGTTACATGATTTGTCTGAATTTCTTGACTTTTAATTTGATTAATTTTAGCCTTAGTCAATTTTCTTCTTCTTCTTTGATTCCTTGATTTTATAGAACTTGAATATATTTGATATTGAGCATCTTCAGGTGAAGATTCTTTTTCATTTTCTTTCTGTTTTAGATCACAAGAATTTGAATCCTCTGATGTTCCTTCTTCTGGTTTTGCTTTATCTATGCTTTGATCATCACTTTTTCCATCACAAATCCTTTTGGAAAAAAAAATTCTTATTTTTTTGTTTTGGTTCAAATGATTTAACTTTTATCGGATGACCATTTTTGATCTTTTTATTATCTTTTTCTTCAATGATTTCTACATTTGTTTTCTCTTCTTCACTATTAGAAATCTTGTTTTTGTTTTGGAATGCTTTAAGTTTAGCTTTGTTTTCAGGAGAATGATCATACGTGTTGAAATTCTCTGGTAAAGTGTTAGTTATAGATTCAGGCATTGGTTCATGTTTGAAACCTAATCCTGCATTTTCTTTATCCTTCCTTTCACTTACCAGTTGTTCTACAATTCTTTTATAACTTTTTACTTTAGCAAGATCAACTTATATAGCAGCATGTGCTATTTTCTCTTGTTCCAAACTCTTGGTCTGTTCTTCAAGTTGTTTGGAAACAATTTCCAATTCTTTCAAAGTTTTGTTCCATGAAGTTTGTAGAGAAGCGATCTTTTCATCTGATATTTGGTGATCAGTTTTTAGTTTGTTATGCATTAATTCCTCTTGTTTGAGCTTTTCACAGATTTTGTCATATTCTTCCTCTTCATTCTCTGAATTACCTTCAGCTTTGGGATCACAATCCTCTAGCCAATCTTCTCCTTGAACTTCTGTAATAAGAGATAAACTAGAGGTTAGATCAGCTGTAAATTGATCTTCATAAACACTCCAATCATATCCATCCTTAATGCTAATAACTAGAGCTTTCTTTGGCTCTAAAGATGACTTAGATATAGCTTTCAAAATGTCTTCTGAGCTAATTGTTGAAACTTCTGATTGCTTCAACTAGCTTGACCGTTTCCTCCTTTGTTTCTGGGAGCTTTGCATTCCCGTGAGAAGTGTCCATAGCTATTACAGTTGAACCATCTTGATTTTGACTTGTCAAATCCAATAGACTTGTTAGCACTTGGCTTATAGTTTCTGTTGACATAAGATTGTTTCTATGTCGTGTATGCAATCATCTGTAACACCCAGTTAATTATCTATTTTGAAGATGACGAAGGAAGAAAAGAAATAAAGTCCAAAGTTGAGGGACCAAACTCGCCAACGCATGAAAGTTGGGCAAATGGGGGCATATTAAGGGAGAGAGCAGCCCTTTACCCTTTCCCCACACCCACAATTCAGCAAAAGACAGAAAGAAGAGAGAAAAGGGAGAAAAGGGTTGATTCGGGTTGATCCGGGCTTGGAAATCGTCGTGTAGCGAGTCAAAATGAAGTTCTTCTTCTTCTTGTTTGTGTGAGTTCTAGGACCCCTATTTTACTCCTTTTCAACTGATTTGGGGTTGGAACACATAGTAAACTCATTTTTGTATGTTTGTGTGTTTGACCCATTTAGGTGTGATTGCGTGTGGTGCGTTTGATGTTTGATTTCAGACTTGTGTGTGCTTGAATGGTGTTATAGTGTGCATTCGGAAGGTTTAGGATGGTTGATTTGGGCTTAGAATGGGTTTGGATAAGCTTGGAGGTCGAAAATGACAGATTGGGTTCGGGATGACTGCATTCTGCATTAGTTAGGGCTAGGCGACCGACTGGAGGCCGTACGGCCGACTGGAGGGCGATTGGGGTTCAGTCGCACGATTGAGTTTCAGTCGCACGACTGAGGGTCCAGTCGCATGGGGAGTCATGCGACTGAGAGCCCAGTCGCATAGGTGCTCATCCGCATGAGGTCCATTCGCATGAGGTCCATTCGCATAGTACTCATTCGCACGATTGAGAGTCCATTCGCACGATTGGGTGTTCATTCGTATAGGTGTTCATCCGCATAGGTCCAATCGCGTGATGTTCAATCGCATGAAGGTGGTACGACTGAAGGGTGCCCATTCGCCCAAATAGGATTGTTGACGTGAAAGTTCCCGTAAGTACACGTAAGATGACAGTTAGGATCTTAGAGGGCATGTTGGACATGATGATGTTGCTTGTTTATGCATGATGTATGTTATGTATGTATGAGGATGCCTTGTATAGTAATGCTATAGTGTATGTTGATGTTCCTTACTATGATGTATGTTTATCTTTCCCGTGGCTTTATGTGTTATGTTAATGAATGAAACGAGAGTATTATGTAACGTAAAGTGAAAGATAATGAATGAGGGAGATGATGAATGAATGCATGCATTAATAATGAATGAGAGTAATAAAGGCTTGCAAGCAAACAAAGGAGGTGAGGGACCTTGTTGTTGCAACAGACTCGAAATGGAATCCTTGTCTTGTGACCTCAGTAATCGTGGCTGTGTGCTACGAAGAGGGTAAAATCCTGACACTAGGATTAACCATTGTATAGAATCATCACTGCATATCCTAGGTACAGTGGCTAGGAGGGTGCGGTGCGCCGATATAGAAGGTCTATAATAGGCCTAGGTCCAGTACAACGATACAGAAGGATATTGGATGTGGCAATTGTACACTTAAACTCTACCTCAGGTGCTGTGGCCAGGAGGTGCGATGCACTGTTATAGAAGGTCTATAATAGGCCTAGGTCCAGTGTCACGATACAGAAAGGTAAAGTTTATGGGTGAAGTAAATAAAAAAAGTAAAAATGAAAGAATGAATGAAAGTTAAAGAATAACGAATGAAAGTAATGAACGGAAGAGTATAATGATAAAGTATGAAATGGGATCCTTGCCACTTGACCTCCGTAATCATGGCTGCGTGCCGTGAAGAGGGCAAAGTTGGACAGGATCTATATAAAAAGCAAAAGATAACGAATGATTAAGATAATAATGATATTATCTATGTGTACATACAATGTGTGATGGCATGAAAGTAAAGAAACGATTTTAAATGAAAATAAAGTATGTTTTATTATAAAACTAGAACTCACTCAGCAACGCTGACTTTTTATGTGTTTCCAGTTGGCAGGTAAGGTTGTTGAGGATGGCACGGGGCGGCTACTCAGCTCTTTTTGGATGGCATTCTTTTGTATTACGCTTTTGGGATATAATGCAACAATATATATTTTGTAATTGATTTACGTTGTATTAACTTTGAAAAGCATTTATAGTAAAATGAAAAGTTATTTCACAGTTTCCGCTGCATGATTTTAGTAAAAATTATTTAATGGTGTGTTTTAAGTACGATAATGACCAGCTGTGAGGTGCCCGGGAACGGGGCCTTACAAGTTGGTATCAGAGCCAAAGTTTAAGTGAAAAGGGTAAATTTTCAAACTAAACCTTAACATAAACTGAAAATGGAACGAAAAGGGATGGGATGCCAATCTGAGTAGCTGCTTGCCATCAAGTATTTTCTTAATTTTAACCGGGATTATGTGCACATGTTATGTGGTTTATGTGTTGCTGGTAGATTTAGATACTGATGTAGTAAGGACAGGTAATGCTCGGGGTACAAAGAGTAAAGTAAGTGGCTAATCATAACTGGCCATTGTGATTAGGGACTTACTATACTTGACATAAATTGAGCTATTCCCTTGAATGACCGTGTTGGTGTTTGAATCTTTCAGTGTGTGATAGAGGATGGTCAGTGGTAGATCATCCAAAGCCTCGCTTGGTGGACTTGGTGCCGCATCGTGGCCCAAATATGCAGACCTAGAGTTGAGAAGGTGGTTCCTGAGGGACCTGAGACCCTTTATCTGAAGGGTGGTGATGAGAGTGCAAATTTGAGGGCCTCGGTGAAAGAGGCGATGGTTGAAGAGGTGCATCCGGTCATGCAGAAGATCTTACCATCTGTGGTGACCAAAGTGATAAAGGCGGTACGGGAAGGGGAAAGACAAGGGAGGAACAGGTCCTCGGGAGGACGGGAACAGCCAGAGACTGAGACGATTCCTTTTGATAATGAGGAGGAGGAGGAGGAGCCTGTTTTGAAATGGAGCCTGTTTTGAACATCTGCGAGTGCCGGGAGGATCAGAAAGTAAAGTTTGCTGCCCATTCTTTTATGGACTCGGCTTTATACTGGTGGGACAACATAGTCCAAGCCGAGGGTAGCAGGGCTATCAAGAGGATGAGATGGCCTGAACTGAAGAAGTTGGTTATCGAGGAGTTCTGCCCTCACCGATAAATGGATAATGTTGAAAGGGACTTCCTGCAGTTGGAGGCGGGGACGATGACGCATTGGCAGTACACCACCAAATTCAACAAATGGCACGGCTGGTGCCGGATCAGGTGACACCTCTGTCACGAAAGATCAAGAGGTATATTCAAGGTTTTCCGGCAGATATTCACAGGCATATGATCGCTGCCTGAACGAGCATGTTTAGGTCGGCGGTGGACTTGGCGGGAAGACTGTATGATGAAAGGGCTGTAGTCGTGATGGCTGAAGGTAATAGGATGGGTGGTGGTGATCAAAACTGGAATGGGAAGAGGTTTGGTGGGGGTAATGCCTCGATGAGTAATAAGAGGGCACGGGTCAATGACCGCCGTGTGGTCACATCGGGTGCAGGTACGAAGAAGTGCGGTAAGTGTGGGAGAGAGCATAGTGGGGAATGTAGACTGGGGTTGAACGTGTGCTTCAGATGCGGTAAGCCGGGGCATATAGCCAGGGACTGTCATGTGATCCGATGCTTTAACTGTGGTGTGGAGGGCCACGTAACTAAGGATTGTAAGAAGCCTAGGGCTGAGGGTTCCGGAGTGAAGAAGACGGGAGGTGAAGGACTGAGGGCGAGCGCCGGGGCATTCAGTGTGACACAATAGGAGGCTAGGACGGACCCTGATGTTGTGTCCGGTATGTTTCTGGTGAACCAAACTTTAGCTTCTGGGTTATTTGATTCGGGTGCTAGTAGAAGTTTTATTTCTGCTGCTTTCTATGCGAAACTGCCTGTTAGTAGTAAACGTGTTGATGCGCCATTTGATGTAGAAACTACCATAGGTAAGTCTACCAGGATTTCAGAGATGATAGAGGGTTGTGATGTGGAATTAGAAGGTCATAAATTTCTGGTTAGACCATTTGTGATGACCTTAGGTGGTTTCGACTTGGTACTTGGGATGAATTGGCTGGCGGACTTCGAGGAGAATATAGCGTGTCGAAAGAAGATGATTCGTTTGATAGCGCCTGACGGGAGTTTGGTAACTATTTATGGGATCGGGTCACGACGATCCCGAAAGTAATCTCAATGGCGGTGGCAGGAAAGTGTATGAGGCGTGGATGTAGCGCCTACTTGTGTTATGTAAAGGATGTGGAAACGTCAACACCGCAACTAGCCGATGTTCCGGTTTTGTGTGACTTTACCGATGTGTTTCCCAAAGACTTTCCAGATGTGCCACCTGACCAAGAGATCGAGTTTTAGATTGATCTGATACCGGGTGCCTAACCTATTGCCAAGGCACCGTATAGGTTGGCTCCGAAGGAGATGAAAGAGTTGATGGAGCAGTTGCAAGAGATGCTTGATAAAGGGTTCATTAGACCGAGTATCTCTCCTTGGGGTGCTCCGGTTTTATTCGTAAAGAAGAAGGATGGTAGCATGATGATGTGTATAGACTACCGTGAGATGAACAAGTTGACGGTGAAGCATCGGTACCCATTACCGAGGATTTATGATTTGTTCGATCAACTTCAAGGTGCTAGTTGGTTTTAAGGATCGACCTTCGATCTGCGCGAGGTTCAATTCTTCGGTCACGTGGTGAATCCGAAGGGGATTATGGTGGATCCGGCGAAGGTGGAAGCGGTGATGCAATGGAAGTCTCCAAAAACGCCATCCGAGATCCGTAGTTTCTTGGGTTTGACGGGCTACTACAGAAGATTCATCCAAGACTTTTCCAAGATCGCTTCTCCACTAACCAAGTTGACCCGTAAGGATGTAAAGTTTGTATGGGGTCAAGGTCAAGGGACGGTGTTCGAAGATTTGAAAACAAGATTGACCCAAGCTCGTGTTCTGTCATTAACCGATGGAAGCGAATATCTGGTGGTTTATTCTGATGCTTCATACTCGGGATTGGGGTGCGTGTCAATGCAGAGGGGGAAGGTTATAGCCTATGCATCTCGACAGTTGAAGGTTCATGAGGTTAACTATCCTACTCATGACTTGGAGCTAGCAGAAGTGTTCTTTGCACATAAGATTTGGAGGTACTATCTCTACGGGACGAAATGCACCATTTTCACTGACCACAAGAGCTTGAAGTACTTCTTCGAGAAGAAGGATTTGAACATGAGGCAGAGGCGATGGTTGGAGCTCATAATCGATTATGATTATGAGATCCATTATCATCCGGGCAAAGCCAACGTGGTGGCGTATGCCCTTAGCCGAAAGGAAAGGCCCGAGCCGATTCGGGTGAAAGCGTACCAGTTGATTATAACCTCTGATGTGTTGAGGCAAGCCAAGGAGTTTCAAGATGAGGCGTTGAAAGAAGATCATCTTAACTCTAAAAGAATGAGAGGTCTGGACGCAGAGTTAGCTGAAAGCACATTTGGTGTTAAAACCCGATTTGGGCGGATGTGGATTCCTCGTTTTGGGGATCTACGAGTGAAGATTATGGATGAAGCTCACAAGACTCGATACTCGATTCATCCCGATGCTACAAAGATGTATCGTAACACCCGGAAATTTCTTTTTTTTGAAGTGTCATGCAATTGGAGGCCCAGACACATGGAAATCAGGCGACTGGAGCTTCATACGCATGGAGGTGCACGATTGGAGCTCCATACGCATGACAATCATACGACTGAAGGTCCAATCGCATGAAGCTCAGGCGACTGAAGTGCCCACACGACTGGAGCTCGGGCGACTGGACGGTGGTATTTAAGGGAGAGGGCAGCTCTTACCCTCTCCCCACACTTGCAAACTCAGTCAGAAAGGAGAGAGGAGAGAAAGAAGAGAAAAATAGAGAAAAGTGGTGATTCAGGATTGAAACTCATCGACCAACTAGTCCAAATGGAGCTCTTCATCTTTTTCTTATTTGTGTGAGTTCTAGGACCCCTCATTTACTTGTTTTCAAATGATTTCGGGGCTGGAACACATAAAAACACGTTTTTGAAAAGTGTATGTTTGACCCATTTGGGTGTAATCATGTGTAGTATGTTTAAAGTATGATTTTTGGACTTGTATGAGCTTGTATGATGTCCTAGTATGATTCCCCAAGGTTTAGGAGAGTTAATTTGGGCTTGGAATGAGTTTAGGAGGGTTTGGAGGCCGTAGGTCGCGGCTGCAGTTCGAGATGAACTCCACTCACTTCTCAGTTAGGGCTAAGCGACTGGAGGGCCAATCGCACGAGAAGACTAAGGTTCATTCTCACGACTGAGGCTCAATCGTACGACTGGAGGTTTAGTCGCACGACACGTCATACGACTGAGAGCCCAGTCGCATAGGTGCTCAGTCGCCTAGGTTCATTCGCACGACTGAGGGTCTAGTCGCATAGGAGTCCAATCGCATAACGTTCAGTCGCATGAAGGCCATACGACTGAAGGATGCTCAGTCGCCCAAATATGACTGTTGAGGCCTCTGAGGTTATGTTGGGCATGATAATGATGTTGCATGTTATGCATATGGCATGATATGTGTGTATGACGCCTTGCATGATGATGTATGAATGATATGTGTGTGTTCCTTATGATAATGTATGTATATCTTTCCATGACTTTACGTATTATGATAACGAATGAACTAAGTATTATGCAACATAAAGTGAAAGATAATGAAAGAGGAACATCATGATGAGTGCATGCATTGATGAATGAATGAAAGAGGAATATGATGATGAATGCATGCATTAATGAACGAACGAAAGAAGTCTTGTAAGCATTGGATAAGGAAAAAGGGTCCTTCTTTGTGATTGACCATACGTATGGTACCTCTACCGCTTACCTCTAGTACTGTGGCATACGCTTGCTGTTCATTTAATGACTTCGGCCCAGT
>BJCO01383926.1:0-14485 GCA_018326465.1 Flaveria floridana | reverse complement strand
CGATGGTGGCGGTGGTGCTTGCGATGGTGGCGGTGGATGATGATGATGATTGTGGTGTTTGGTTGTCGATGATGATGGTGGCGGTGGATGATGATGATGGTGGCGGTCGATCCTCAAACCCTAGCAGATCGAGAGAGAGACGAAAGTGAGGGTTTGTGGTTTGAGATGGCGGTGGTGTTTGTGTTTGTGGTTTGAGATCGAGAGAGAGAGACGAAAGTGAGTTTTATTTTAAAAACTTTCCTTTTTACAACCAAACATAATTATTCGTTCAGATCTCTTACTGGTTCAGATCTCTTACTGGTTCAGATCTCTTACTGGTTCAGATCTCTTACTGGTTCAGATCTCTTACTGGTTCAAACCCACTTATTCATTCAACGCTTATTCATCAGATGTTACCAAACACTCTCTTACTTTTTTTAATTTTTTCTCTTTTATGTGGTTTCTAAGGTTTGCTTTTGCGTGATTTCTCCCTTCTCTGATCTCTCTCTTCGTTCTTCCTTTTCGTTCTTCATCATCTATCAACAAGCATCCACTGCTCCAGGTACTGCAAAACCCTACATCTCTTATTTAATCACCATTTTTTTCTCGCATATGAACTTTAATCTACTGCTATAATCGAATCGTTGTCCTATGGATGCATTCTTCATCATAATATTCAATCACAACATCTAGCAAAGAGCAAATACGAATTGTGATATCGTTAATCCATTAAGATTTGCTGTTTTCCTTCTCGATTCACTCAGTGTTTTTTGGTTCGTAAGGTGTCAAGCTCTGAGATCACATCTATTGAAATGAAATTTGATATCATACCTGAAATCCTCTTCGTGCTTTCAATTACTAATTTTTCTTCAGAATTTGTAGATCGTTGATTTGGAGGAGCTAAGAGGATCTAAGAGGATGTTGTTAGCTGTGTTGATCGCCAACTCTGAGGGCAATATCCTCGTTGAACGGTACCATCGAACCCTCATTGTCATATATACATGCTGCATTTACAATAAACCTCAAGGATTGTGTAGCCAAAATCATTTGTTAAGATCTATATAAGGGGGATTTAGGTCAAATATGGTATGTTTGTTTATGTCAAGAATTGGTTGTGCTTGCAAAGGTTTGGGTTTTCAAATTGTAGCCCCTTGTGAATGAGTCTGCTAAAAAATACAGAGACATTTGATCTTTTTGCTGTGTAGATCATTGCAAAATATGTTTCTTAAAGGGTCTTAATATCTAAATTTCAAATGAGATCATAAAAAATATTTGTTTGTGTTTCCACCATGAACCCTTGAAGTAAGCATCACTTGAAGCAATCCATAGATATTAGTGTATGCAACAAAGTTTTTATCGTGGACAAGTTGGATTGGATGAAAACGGGTACCACGACAATTAGTGATATTATAAAGACTAATAGAGGATAGGATAGTAATCATCCGTGAGTAAAACTTGATGACTCTTCTGAATGTGGTTCAGATACACATTTTGCAACTTTGAACTAGTCTATATGATGTCACACTATTCAAATATTGCATATGTTTATATCTTTGCATATTACATACAATGTGCAGCTTCAATGGTGTTCCGGGTGAGGAGCGGTTGCATTGGCGATCTTTCCTAGTCAAACTTGGAGCAGATAACCTTAAAGGTGTCAAGAATGAAGAACTTCTTGTTGCATGCCACAAGTATGTTGTTATTTCATAATTCCTCTCTAACTTTGATGATACCTTTTTCTCCCTATGTGGTCAAGCGTGCAAGACATTGTATTCTAGTATTGTTTGAATGCTTGTAAGAAAAAAACAAGGATGCATAGATGGCCATGCTTATTGAATTACATGTGAATATGAAATTAGCCTCCCACCTCTAGTCATAAAATTATTTAAATTATTTTTGCAAGTGCTTTTTATGACTTGCACCAATGCTCTAGTCATATGTCTAGCTTGGTGGCTGCTTATTTTAGTCAAAGGGTCTTATATCATGACTTAGTTCCCCTTTCAAATGTGTATTTTATCTTTGAGTAAATTACACTTTTCGTTCTTTAGATACATAGCAAATTTCAGGTATTGTCATTAACTAAGGAAATTACAAGAATTATCCTTTACGTTTAATAAAGTTTACAGGTGTCATCCTTTTTACTAACGGGCGTTAAAATTTTCCGGTAAATCCTGTCATGTGTCATGCACACGAGGGCAATATTGTCATTTAACCTTAGAAATTCTTATTAAATAAACAAATTGAAAAAAAAAGACATAAAAAACCATCATTTATCTCTCTCCACTCTCTCTCTCTCTCTCCCTTTCTATATCTATCTATATATCTTTCTTCTTCAACAAAAACCATCAACCCTCCATCTTTACCATCGCCGGCCAACGCCACCGCCAGCCACCTTCGGTCACAACCGCCACGAACGTGTCAAACCACCAAAGAGCATATCTAACCATTACAACCGCCATGATCCCCTTGAGCAGCCTCTTATTCAACTCATCCCCACCCCACCCTACACCACTAGCTACAATCACCATCGGTCGCCATCATCAATGCCAGACCCACATGGTTGATTTCAGACAAGAGTGGTGATGGCGGTTTTTAGGCGAAAAATCAAACAGAGAGAGCCTGGATTGTTTAGGGTTCCGACCACCCACCACCACCCCGCAACTTTTGTTGATTCCTCCAATTACACAAACCCTAGATCTGATAGAGGGGGTGTTGCCATTGGCGAATTATGCGGTAGGATTTCGACTTTTTGATGGTTTATGATGATGGAGGTGACGATAGTGGTGGTTAGGTGGTCGTAAGTTGGGGTTGATGTAGATGGCCATGGTGGTGGCCGGTTTCCTGTGGTTTAGGGTGGTGTCATGGCGGAGGTGGTTTATGGTGATTTAAATGGGGGTGATGGAGGCGCTTTATGGACATGATGGTTTAGAGATGTCGGTTGTGACTGAAGGTGGGTCAGTGAAGGCGGTGGAGGAGTGGCGGCGAAGGTGGGTTGCAGGGGATGCAGATGGGTTGTTCTTCGTTTAGAGAGGGAGAGATATGGGGTAGGGTGGGTGGGGTGGTATTAATTCATGTATTTTTTAATAATGGCAAAAAGACTAATTTCCCCTCATGTGCAAGTCATGTGACATGAATTAACCAATAAAACAAACGAACGTTAGTGGAAAGGACTAAACGTGTAACGAAATTTAAACGTAAAGGATAATTAGTGTAATGTCCTTAGTTTAAGGACAATTTCTAAAATTTGCCATAAAACTAAAGGACAAAATATGTAATTTACTCTTTATCTTTTAAGTTATCTCCATTTTGATAGTTGTTTTTTTTGCTTTAACACACATACAAAAATATTTATCTTTGTGCAACTAAAATAGTATGTAATTAGGGATATCTGCACTATGCAGTGATATTTGCTTGCTTAATATGATCTGAAATGAAGTTTTGATCTTGATTTTCAAGATAAGCTATTCTGTGCTTTTAGGAATAACCAAATGAAACTTTCAGCCTGCTCTTTCGTGTACTCAGATCTCCTGCACGAGACCTTACAAAATCAGACACATGAAAACTAATAATCACTTACTTAACTCTCAATTTGAACAATTTTCTTGTGTGTCAAATATGTAACAAGCTAACCCCCCTGCCACATCATCATCATCATCATAATAACAAACATATCCAATGAGATCCCACTATATAGTGGGGTCCGAGGTGGGTGAGATAAGGGGATACGTAGTTGTCCCATTTTCACCAACTTTATTGGAATTCCCCATTTTCACCGATTTCAAAGTGATCCTTTTTTTCGCATATCCGTATCCCTAATTGCTTGTTTTCTTCTTTGCATTTCTCTTAAATCAGTAGATATTCATCGGTTTCTTGTGCCAATTTCAGTGATCCACAGCTACCCTCCACCTCATCGCCTCTACCCACTATCTCATTTCCCATTTCTCCCCATTTTCTTCAAATCGGTACAACACCATGCAGCCTAATGGCAAACCTTACCCCTATTTTGAAGGTTGCTTCCCAAAGAGACCCTTTTGTCACGGAGTGATTTCTTCAACTCTCGTGCGGCACTTAGATTTGATCTAAGTTCAGCCTTTGTGACCCAAACGATATAAGTAACAATGCGGAAGCGTTTGCAAGCGAGTAATACAAACCAACTTTGTATTGCTTACAAGGATGATACAAGAGTGTTTTACAAGTATTACACAAGACTTGTAAGTGTTTTTGGGTGATTACAAATGAGGGCTTCACCACCTATTTATACTAGTTCATGTTGTCTAGATCCTTCATGATCTAGACATTTCTATGTACTAAATATCTAGATTTAGATTTTTACAAGGTTACATCCAGAAGTTTCTGTGGCAAATATCTATGACATTTCAAGCATTTTCTAGAGCTTTCTTGACAGCTCTAGGGCTGGAAAATTCCAGGCCTTTCTTGGCCATTTTAAGGCTGCTCCCAAGTGTTGAAATGATGCTGCGTTGTTCCGGAGTCGTGTGGGCTGTTCTGGAGACTTCCGGGCAGCTCTAAACGCATCTATATGTGTCCGGAAACTTCCGGAATCCGAGTAATGCGATTTCATTTTGGGCGGGTCGTGACACTTTGCTCGCTAAAACATGTTTTTAAATAAGTTTGTAGGATGATCAATTAGCGGCCAAAGATAAAAGCACACCTAAGAACAACGTATAATGTAATAGTGACGAGAGACACACCTAATACTTAAAGCACACCTACAACTAAAGGCACTTAGGCAAACCTAGCTAAGACTAAAGGCACTTAGGCAAGCCTAGCTAAGACTAAAGGCACAACTAAGCCTATATGCACAATCCAAAAGTAAAAGCACACCTAAAGCGAAAGACAAAGCAAATACTAAAGGTAAACGTAGGAAGTTGCTAACACTGACACCTACGACTAAAAGCATCCTAAGTGCAGTATATGCCAAGATAAGATGCCCTAACTCGGACCCCATATGTACCCTCCCCTAAAAATCTTTAACCTCTATTTGACATCTCCAAGAACTCCTGTCACTTATCACCATATTAGTTTGGGTATGTCTTTGCTCCTCTTCCCCTCCATTATGAGGGTTTTCACGCTCCTTATAGGTGTTGTAGTCTGTTTTCTGGCCACATGACATACCATCTCATTCTCCCATCTCTTCTCTTATTCGAAATGCATGCTACCCCTAATCCATCCTTAAAATTTCATTTCTAATCCGGTCTAACCTTGTTTACCCACAAATCCACCTCGACTTTCTCATCTCTACTACCTCCATCCTTCACTCTTGCGTGTTTTTAATCGGCCAACAAGCGGTTGCGTATAACGTATCCAGGCGAACCACTACTTTATATGGAATTCACCTTTTAATCTCCTGGCATGTTATCGCACTGAAGCTGCTCTCCACTTACACTAGCTGTGCCAAAGGTTTACGGTTGTAGAACATCATAGATGAGTCTAGAATCTTCAAACTTGTAGAACATTAAAGGGTGAATCCCGCAACCTCAATTGGCCCAAGTTAAACCTCATTAGGCCCGTCATGTGAACTTGGTCAGGCTCACCAAGTGTCCTAATGATCCAAAAAAGCTGATAAAACAACACACGAATAATTTTTCTGAGAAATTATGTTCTTCCTTGGTGGTCTTAGGGATTAAACTAGAGTCACTTCTCAAATCCCCCATCTCTGGAACCAACGCGCCTACGCTACGGAGGCTTGTAAAACTTCTCAGGAACTTAGATGTAGTATGATATTGTAAAGGGTACATACAACATTTCTCCCTATTGATGGACCATTAAATAAAGCGTAGCTTCCTTATCAAATTGATGATTGTGGAACATTCATTTCAATTTTTTAAGCATCATTTTATGCAAAAGCTATAAACAAACAAGCATACTTAGGATCTAAGGAGAGTGAGATGAGGACAGACCTTACCCCCTATCCCATGAGATAAAGAGACCGCTTCCATAGAGACTCTCGGATCAGAAAAATGTTATTTTATTTGTCACTTTTTGTGATTTATTTTTATTGCCTGGTGGATAACAGAGGGGGTCTAAACGTTTGTGAGCAAATCCATTATTGATTAGGATCTCGACCAGCAACTTTTTGTCAAAATGTCAAATAGTGCCATTCATTCTTCACATTGACTATTGTTTTGGTATTCATGAATCGAGTCCCAGGTGGATTTTCTTTATGGAAATTTCCCTGCTTCTGTGCTTCATAGTTTTTGAGGTTAGTAATGATGAAACATGAAAAATGTTTTTCCATCATCAGTCATGTAGAAACTACATGAACACCTCGTAATTCTGTTGTCTCTGCTGTTAATTCACTTAACAAATGTCGACCTGTTGGGACTGGCAAGAATGTATATGCAAAATCACTTGTAAACTAAATTGCATTATCTATTAATTGATTGAAAACAGGATGACTTGTAAATGCATTTCATATTTATCATTACACATTGAAAATACCATGTATTTTATTCTTTTGATCTGTCATTGCCTTTTTAGGTCTGTATATATTGTGTACACTGTGCTTGGACATGTCACCATCTATCTTGTAGGCAAGGATGAGTACGATGAACTTGCTTGTAAGCATATCCTTTCATATATGTTACCCCAACCTTTATTTTGGTTTGTCTATTAAGAATTGCATTCCTTTTTTTTAGAAGGATTCCACTGTAGCATTATCTATTTGCTCACTATTTTTATTACAAATAGATTGATGATGTTGATTTGGTTCCTCACAACATTACTTTGTTGTTTAAGGGTATTATTAGATCTTTTAAAAGTGGTCAACGATCAACGTCCTATTTAAACTGTGTCAAGTAAAAAAAATCAATTTTCATGAAACGAGTTATCAATATTGTCTCTCTCCCTCTCTCTTTTCATCAAATTATTTATTAGAATTTCTAATTATTAATGTTGGCTTCCTTTTTTCCCCGAAGTGTCAGAAGCAATATTTGTTGTTACCTCAGCCATTAAAGATGTATGTGGGAAGCCACCAACGGAGCGCCTTTTCTTGGACAAGTATGGTAAAATATGCTTGTGTCTTGATGAGATTGTATGGAAGGTAAGCTCCCCTCCTTAGTCTCTTCTATTCTTTAACTCACTCTAAATGTATGTTTAGAAGAATAAACAAATTATTATACTTTTAAATGGTCAACATATCTGGGCTTCTGTATTACAAGATCATATATGTCGGTTTAGTCCTGCAACCCTTTTCATCTCAAAATAAGTGAAACTCTTGACAATGCACATAGGTCAGTACAAATGTTTGACTCTTGGTCAAATATCTAAATTTTCACGTATAATAACAAAATAGAGAACCTGTAGGCTCTAATGAGTAATGACTGCTATCATGGTTCATATGAGCCTCAGTTATATGTTGTATTGTAGAACTAAGGATAATCAGGGACGTAGGTCCCACATAAGTGATAAGACAAGATGACAACTGAAGGAAAATGCAACAAGTGTGTCAAAATTTTGGTCTTGCCTGTATACTGATGGTGTGCATTCACAAGTTTTACATTGCCATTTACTGTCACATTCCAGTTTTGTATATTCTAAAAATATATGATGATATGTGACATACAGTATGAAATTGAAAAATGGTGTTTAACGGGAAAAGGAATGGCTAAAAATTGCCTTCTATGGATGATGATAGTGTGTGTCCTTTCTTTTTCCTAGATATGCCTTTTACATCACATGGGTCTCATTTGTGATATACACATGGGAAATAAAAGGCAAAAAAGAAAGGAAAAAAGAAGATATTGCAGAGCATTGATAACTCATTTGCTCTTTCCATTTCAATTCTTTGGGTTCCACTTATGTAACATGGGTATGTGGCTCATAGTAATGAGCATGGTAGATGGAGGAAAGTAAGCATATAAAGGTGCAGGTCTTGCATAACATGGTCTCCGCTTAACGTTCTGTTGTTCCACTTCTCAAGCATGAACTTGCATTGTAGGCCCAAAAAATAAAGAACACAGAAATAGATGGAAAAATGGGAGGGTCGGTTGGGCTGTTTAACAAGTCAAAATAGTTTCGTATTGGAACGAATAAATACTACCGCTGGGGTTGGGTTGACCCACACACACTTTCTTTTGATCTTATATATATGATAGATGCGTTAAATATGATTACATAACTTACAAAAATAATTTAATCTCTCTCTTTAGCTAAATCTTTTGGCCGGACCCGTTTGATATTAAACAACTGACATCGACCCGTTAATAACTGAAACTGGTTAGAGTTGCCACAGATGGTTTGGTCTAATATCATTACTGATGATGGCTATTGATTTTGAAGGGGTTGTTGGAGAACACAGACAAAGATAGAATCAAAAGGCTGATAAGGTTGAAACCTCCAACAGAGTTCTGATGATAGCATCATGGCTCCTGCCTCTTATTTATGGTGTCCAATAAGCTTCACATAGTTTCTTGATTCCTTGTATAAAAAAGGCAAATGTCTGTTCATGGGATATGACATTTCCTTTTGCTTCTAAATGTTGTTTTCAGCATTTACTTGAGACATCTGCTCAGATGCTTATCACTACACCAGCCTTTGAAAGCATTAATATGAGATCTGCTCAGATACTTGCCACAACACTAGCCTTTAAAGGTCACCAGCCGTTTTAGTCTTTTATGCTTGTATGACTCTAGTTTCCTTCAATTTGATACTATGTTGGGTGTTTTTGCTCCTACTTTGTTTTGTCATAATTTGTCATGGGTTGGCAAAGATGGGTGGATCGGACATATTTTTATGTTGTTGGCCTGCTGGGGGAGTTGGGTTTATACGATACACATTTTTTTTTTGAATTATTTATAAATAGTATGTGTTAAATGTTTCATTTCAGAAACTACGTTTCTTGAAATACTAATAAATTTTTTAGTAAAACGATTTGAGAGGGTTAGATTTTTAAGATTGGATGCATCATCACAAGATCAAGACAGCAATGCTATAAGTAAAGAAAGGGTGGTTTGTGATAGACAAAGGAGTTTGAATGTCATTCAACTTGTTTGTCCTGTTTTCCGGTTATTATTTTTCTAGTTTTTATATGTTAGAGATTGATTATAACTCAAATCAAACGAATTAGAAGTTAAGGGGTCAAAATTATCCACGTGTACTTCCATGTTATTATGTGAAATGCTTTATTAACTAGACGGACCATCACATTATCATTTGTGCTTGAGGCGATGTTCTTGATTTAGCTAAGTCACCTGCCATGACTATAATCTTGAAGCAAATTATGTGAATGTGAATCTTACAAGTAAATACGTGATAAGTTTTAGTAAATGATAGACAACACTAGAATTCTTAATGTAATTCTGTGAACTAAACTACAACTACATCTTCCTTGTCAGAAACAATTTTTTGAATCCTATCGATAAACTTCATCATTGTCTCCAAGCCTGCCTCATCTGCAAATACGGAGATGTGTTGGTTAGCGAATCCAATTGTGAAATTTAGTTACTTTTGAGCTTTGTTACTTTGATACGAGCTGTTATTTTTTAGCATTATTGCTTTGATACAAGATAAAGAGAAGACGGGGCTATGAAGCTGTTGTAGTTGTGTAATAGCTTACCAAGTCTTGGAATCGTATGGCCTTTGGGATGATGAATTACCATCGGATTGTCAACTGATTTTAAAAGTTCAGTCCCGTGTGGCTTTAGGAAATCATTATCCCCTGTGAACATTCAACATAAACGACCTATCAAGTTAGCGGATGTAGAAAACAGACCCTCAAACACAAAAATCTAACTGTGCCTCATGCCCTTGCGTATGCATGATCTACATGGAACGTTTAGATATCGAGGGTTCATGGCAGTTGATGCACAATAGGCCAATAGTGTAGGCCTAACCCAAGTGATATTGGGGGTGCATGTGGTTAACTTTGGCTTTTGTAATTGTTAAATTTCCTTCAACGGTTGAAATGTTTTTATTAAATGAAAACAAAATCTAGTATAAATTTGTGATGGAACTAATGTGGAAAATATGAAAGTTTTGAGCCGTGTGGTACTAGTAATAGTATACACGGAATCAGTTTTCAATTATTACATGTTTATGGGTGTGTTAGCTTAAATATTCAAATCACATCCTCACATGACATGTTTTATTTATAAAATAATCTTATTACAAAAGCATCGTATTAACTATGTTGCTTTTAAGTTTTAAAACCATGGATTCAATTGTCAGATAACATAAAAGCTTTTTGTATGTTTACTATGTTAGGTATTATGATTTAAAATGAAACATTAGATTAGTTCTATAATGAAAACAAAAATAGCAAAGTGAGGGAGTACCTAAGAAATGGAGAGATGGACATTGGATGGGAAGCGAATATGCCTTGTCAGCCCATGTTTCATTTTTCAGTTTTGCCCCAGAAATTATCATTACAAATTTGATCTTTGGTACCCTCGTCAATGCCAGTCCCTGTAATATTACATCACTTTGCATGTCAGGGAAAACTACCCTCCGTTAATTAGCTCTTTAAGCGAATTATACTACAACTATTTTTTGTTACTTTTTCTTTGAAATTTTACATTTTATTACACTATACTTCATTTTATTGTTATTATAAAAAAATTAAATGGGTTAACAGGCTAAACTATAAAATATATTTTCCTATTAGCAGCTTATTACAGAAAATTTTATAGTTTGAAGGAGTCAATCTTTTTTACTTTTACTACAATTTGAACAAGACCAATTTAACTATATTGGTTAAAAAGGTCAAGCCGACCACAATTTGTTTAACTTAAAGCTAACAATTCTTATAAGTCTTTTATATACATTTTCATGGTAAGTAACGTAGTCTTAGTTAAATAGTTGTTGGTTAAAATTATATGAAATAAATATGTGATAATTTTAAGAGTTGAGTAGATGTAAATCAATAAATAAAAATAATAATCTTCATTAATTTCATGTCACGTTTAAAGATATCAATCTCTAATTTAATAATCCGATAACACTTTTATTATAATAAATAAAAAGCGGCACGTGCATTTTTAAGATTAAACCTAGGCCAACCTAACATTATTGTTTTACACCATTAACATATCGCACACTCTATTTGACTAAAACATAAAAGCAAAAAAAGAAAAGAAAAAAAACAACAACTTTCAAACCGAACCGATTCTTCGTACCGTTTCACTCATGCAGCCGGTTTAAGTTGTCATCATCAAGACTGAGATATCAAGAATACGTGGTTTAACGGTATCGAAATACGTAGAGTTTACGTGGTTTAACGGCATCGAAATACGTAGTTTTTTTTCATACAGTTAAACGAAAGTCCAATATTAAAAACAATATGTAGATTTTAAAGTATAAATAGAACAAGAGTTAAGGGTTGTTTGGTAATTTCGAAATGATTAAATGTTAAACCAATAAGAGCTCTGAACCATTAAATGTTGAATCATTAAGAGGTTTAAACCATTAAGAGGTTTAAACCAATAAGAGCTCTAAACCATTAAATGTTGAATCATTAAGAGGTTTGAACCATTAAGAGGTTTGAACCATTAATAGCTAGTATACCGCTTAATTATTCAAATACAAATGTCTGATCAATTCAGATAAAAGCTCTTAACCATTCAGCATTAATATAATGCTTAATCATTCAGAGGCAAATGTCTAAACCATTCAAACATTTGCTCGCGAAACAAACAGTCTGAACCATAAACATTCAAGCATCTAAACCATTAAAGCGATTCAGATGCTGCTAAACAGCTCATTAACCGTTTATCAAAACTTAGATTACGAGTTTGATCAAATTTTCCGTCTCAAAAAACCCGAGCATAAATACCTTAACCTATAACACCCATCAAACTTAAACACTAGATCCTTTGTTCAAAAACACCTAACAATATCACTTTGCTTACTTAAAACCTCATGTGTTTTGCATGATGCATTTGAAAAATTATTCAATCCCTAGGATTATCAGTTGTACCACGTGCATTAACGATTGTACCCATCAATAGATCCAGTTATGATGCTCACAGAAAGAAAAAAACAAACACACCTTTGCTTGCAATCCAGCCAACGCAGCTGACAAAATCGCTCCCTAAAATTCAAACACACAAACACAATTCAATTCAATTCAAATCTGAAAACTAATAATAATAATAATCATCATCAATTCATCATCAAATCAACAATGAAACCTGTGAGAATCCAAGCAAACCGTCGATCGGTGCATGTTTGATCATACATTCTTCGATATACTCAACACACGAATCAAAATTCTCATATTCCGTAAACTCCTGCAAATCATCAACAAACACGAATCTCAAAACCCTAAGCATTACAAATTAGGGCTAATTCGAACACAAATCAAACCTTATTGAACTGAAACCACTCGTAATAGGGCGGATCGAAGATCCCTTCGACTTCCGATTTGCCGTTGCAAGGGAACGGAGCATCGGGGAAGAAGAAATCGATGTTTTGGAGCACCGATTGGGGCCATTTGTTGAGTTGAGTTTTGAGTATTAGACCGCTTGTTCGGAACCCATGGAGGCAGAGGACCCGTGGTTTGCGGTTGGTGGTGGTGTTTGATGGTTCGATCGGGGTGAGATCTTCCACCATTGTTGAATTGTTGGTGTGATTGTGGATTGTTCCAGAGGGTTTGGAGGATTTGTGGTTGTTAATGGCGGAATTGATGAATTGAAGGTGATGTTTGGGGATCACTAGTGTGTTGAGATTGTGGGAATTGATGAATTGAGTTTTTGTTTTATTTATAGGTGAAATGCGTTCGTAATGCTATTGTTCCTTCGAGTTTGAAGGATGCTTTTTTTAATGATTACTCTTAGTTTAAATGGTTAAAGTAAAGTATTAATATATGTAAATATGAATAGGTTATAGGTTTAAATCTTATTTTGAATAAAATGTTCTAGGTTGAACCAGAAGTTTTTTTTAGTTATAGGTTTCATTCAAATAAAGCTTGAGGTGCGGTCCCAATTAAGAAACAAATAGTTAGGTCCGATTAAAATAACACCTATCATAAAAAACAAAGTCATATATATACCGTCCTAACAAAAAAAAGTATAGGTGAAAAGAAGAATAGAAAAATTAATGATAATTTAACCATCAAATGTTTATACAAGACTTTGGTTGGCCTTGGAAAAACCAAACATAACATGTTAAATATGTAATTGCGTTTATATATGCATTTTCTTAGGTGGTATTTTCTTATGAATAAACTATGCGTGTGTCATGATTTAGTGATGATAAAACATTATACGTTTAATAAAGTATTAAATCAGGTTAATTGGACGTCATTATTGTTGAGTTAAGGGTGGAAGAGGCATCTGCGAGTAGATGCCTCCGGTTCGCATGACTTGAGCGGGCACACCGTCACAAGCAGCTCAGGTAGGGTAAGCGGGTTAGATGTTGGGTTCACTAACCTGTACTTAAATCCGCTAATTGTTGGCAACAGATAGTTTACTTTCTGGTTTCAAAAGATCGTCACCCCTCTCTTCAAAGTAGGTACTCTAGGGTAGTTTTGAAGTTTTGAATAAAAATGAGATGACATCTTTTAATCTTGTGACGTCTAGTGTATTTTTGGGTAAAGAATAGATGTTCCCTCCACCCCAAAAGAAGTTAACTTAGCGTAGACCACTGATTGTATGTCATCCCGTTAACAAGTTTCTTGCACTTTAAATGTCATATTTTGTGTAAATGAACTATGGACCACGTTAAGCAATCAAAGAGACTTTCAAACTAAAGTCATAATCAAAAGATTCAAAGGATCATGTCAGTTGCATGTTCATTTCTGCATTCGTAAGCATATTGTATATCAAGTAAACTTGAAGGTCGACTTTCGTCACAAGGTTATTCTCAACTCATTTAGATTTGACCACAAACATGAAGTGGTAATAGTTTCTAGTGATGACGACTACAATAGCGCTATTTGTAATTGTGTGCGACTACATCTTCCTTGTTGGAAACAATTTTCTGTATCCTATCGATGAATTCCAACATAGTCTCTAAGCCTTCCTCGTCTGAAATATCGAGACATTTAAGTCAGCAAATCCAAGTTTGAGTATGCGGTTCTAACAATGTAAGAAAGTACACACGTATTGTATGCCTTTTTACTTTGACACGAGATAAAGTCACATCAATGCAAACCAGTAAAGGCTTACCAAGTCTTGGGATCGTATGGCCTTTCCGATGATTAATTACCAAAGGATTTTCAACTGATTTTAGGAGTTCGATCCCGTATGGCTTTGCGAAATCTTTATCACCTACAAGGGTCTATCAAGTTAGTGGGTGTGTATCACATGGAAATATACAAGGTAAGAACAGAATAAAATATATCAGGGAGGATTCTTTACATAGAAATTTATGGTCCTTATCATTTTAAACTACGTTATGAAGTTTTCATTGTTTATATAATAACTATGTTAACTTGAATTTAATAAAATACATTAGTTATGATTTGTTATAGTCAAATACATAACTAGTAGATGGTATACCAAATAAACCCTCAAACACAAGAATCTAGACATAGCTCTTGGCCGAGTCA
>BJCO01383872.1:0-12434 GCA_018326465.1 Flaveria floridana | reverse complement strand
ATAATATACACTCAGATATATGTATGAGTTTTGATAAATTTTGGTTATTTGTAATGAATCAATATAGGTATTGCTAGTTTCCCGCTAGCGTCCTTGAATAAGATCATTCATTACTTTTGTTAAAAGAAAAAAAAATCTATCCAAACACCCCCTTTTAAAGTCATAAAATTAAGAATTTAGCCTATGTTTTGGATTCTTTATTTTATTAAAAAGTAACTTTTGAATTTTTTTAAGTTATTACTATTAATTTCTCAAAAGTAACTTATTAATCCTTTAAACTTAATTTTTATTTTTTTTTCTGAATATACTTATTAATTTTTAAAAAATTAATAAGTTAAAATTTAATCAAAAAGTTGATTTGACAGGAAAACAAAAATACTACCGACCAGATCTATTCTAAAACTAAACTAATCACATATAAATCATCGAAACACCATCACCAAACACCCCAAATCACCAAACACCCCAAATCACCAAACACCCCAAATCACCATCCTTTTAGGGGTTTGTGTTAGATCACTCAAACTCATAAAACCAGAGGATTACAGCGGCAGAGGTTGAGATGGCTGGACAAGAAGATATACCAGAAGGAACGATTCAGAATGTGCTGGAACAAGAGAGTTTGAAGTGGGTATTTGTTGGTGGTAAAGGGGGTGTTGGCAAGACTACTTGCAGCTCGATTCTTTCAATTCTTTTGGCTTCTGTTAGATCCTCTGTTCTTATCATCTCTACCGATCCAGCTCACAATCTCAGCGATGCTTTTCAACAGAGATTCACAAAATCGCCGACTCTTGTAAATGGGTTCACCAATTTGTATGCTATGGTTAGTCTTTTCATACTTGATTTCTTTTATGATAAGTTCTTGATTCTGGGGGAAAGTTGAAGTTTTTTTTTTGTTAATTTTATGTTTCTTGATTATTTGGGTATCTGGGATTTAGGGTTTACGTGGATTTACTTGGTCAATTAGCATAAAAATAAAAGAAAGTTTGTGCAGGATTGATTTTTGAGACTTTTAGGGCTTGTTGATTGGGTGAATAAACCAAATTGAGATGGGTGTGATCATGTTTGTTTACAGGAATGATGCAATTATAGCCTTTTCTGATTCTGTATGTTCCTGGAGTTTCTTGAATTGGGTTATGCTGATTGATTTTAGTATTAAGGGTTCATTTGAACTTGGCCTATATAGAATTAGGTGAACTTGGCTGGGTATGTTTATGGGAAATTTGGGCAATTTCCATCAAATTGTTAATGATTCGAGCTCGTTTACAATAATTAATGCAAATGTAGCTTGTGGGCTGTGTTTGTTATTAAACACTCTTGCATTTGTTATAGGCTCACAATATTGTATGCTATAATTATGTTTATTGATTGATTTTAATTCTTAAGGTTTATGCACCTTCAAACGTCCCCTAAGACCTTACTATAGATTAGAAACAAAAGGGTAAAATCCTATTGTTTATGGTAATTAAGACAATTATTGATTGTTGGTTGTATTTGTTCATCAATTGTCGTAAATCATGGCTTTTGACTGCCTATATTCAGCAAAGGTTTCATCTTTAGTTGTTGACAAGTTCTTGCTAATGAGTTTCATATATCTTAATTGATTTGGAGTTTATTTCAATCCGATTGGTAAATTTTCAAACTCCTGTTAAGATATATTGTATCCTCAAAGCTTATGAATTGTTTCTATTCACAAAAATCTCTTGTGTTTGTTGATGATTTATCCAAATTCATAGTTTGGCTGTGGTAGTTACAATTCTTATTGGTTAGTTGTAGAATGAGGTATGACTATTAATCAAAATCAATTCCATTTTTCAGGAAGTTGACCCCACTGTGGAGAACGAAGACACTGGTAGTTCAGATGGAATGGACGGTTTCCTATCAGATTTAGCAAATTCAATTCCTGGAATAGATGAGGCTATGAGCTTTGCTGAGATGCTAAAGTGAGTGCATCTTTTCATTATATTCATCTATCAGTAAAATGTCTAGAATACCCTTTAATAAAGACACTATAAAGTAGTCATCTTGACCAAAATCGCCTTCATCATTAATTTCTTATTCTGTATAACACATATCTCTGAATAATTATTGGATTTCAATATATGTTCTGAGAATTTTTTTTTCATGACCATAATATTTCGCTTAAGGTTAGTGCAAACTATGGATTATTCGGTGATAGTTTTTGATACTGCTCCCACCGGTCATACACTTCGGTTGCTACAATTCCCTTCAACATTAGAGAAAGGTCTTGCCAAAATGATGAGCCTAAAGAGTAAATTTGGTGGCTTGTTGGGACAGGTATTTTTATTTCATAATCCATTTTGTTATATAAGAAAATAATAATGCCAATTTTGTTTTCTCAATTTAACAAATTTGTTGGATCCCATTTGTATGGTGTGCAACTGTGCAAGAAACGAAGATGTGATTTCGGGTCCCATATTTGTGATTTGAGAAGAAATGAAGACATGAATGTGGGTCTCATATGGCGAAGTAGAAAGAAATGAAGACAGTGTGGGTCTTAAGTACTAAATATGATGTGCATAAAATAGAGAATGGAGGAAAAGTATGCTAATGAACAGAATCTTAAAATTCGACGAATAGATCTAGTTGTCCTTTTTCCTGAGATCAAGTAAATGGGATCCATGAATAGATCTAGTTTGGGGTCAATGCACCTTTACTTTTGTGTGTTATTAATGAATTGGTGAAATTTAATTGCAGATGACTCGTATGTTTGGTGTTGGAGAAGAGTTTGGTGAGGATGCAATCCTTGGAAGGTTGGAGGGCATGAAAGATGTTATCGAGCAAGTGAATAGGCAGTTTAAAGATCCGGTATGCATCTATTGGTGAAATGTCTATAATACCCATTAGTAGTAAGTAGTAACAAAAATTAGGACAAATCTTATCACATTGAACATGTGCTAATAAGTATATTTAACATGAAAATCTGCTGAATTGAAGAAGTTGCATATTTCTGTTAAGTAATATCAAGAACATGAAAATAATCATATGATGAACATGTCAAATGAGTAAGAGGGTGTTTGGATGTGCAATTTGTAAGGATTAAATGTTGGATACATAAGTTTTTAATCTTTGGGTAACCTACTTCTGCTTATTATTATCCTTATTGTTATGTGGTCTAATAATCATTTTTGAATAATTGCTGCAAGAAATCTGATAATGAACATGCGAGTAAAGCTACTTGTATATTCTTATTATATTATATTATTACTTTGTTAAATGATCATAATTTGCCGAACCCTAAACACCATCAAAAGTGAAAAATTATACTCTCCAATGCAGGATTTGACCACTTTTGTATGCGTGTGCATTCCCGAATTCCTCTCGTTATATGAGACTGAGAGACTTGTGCAAGAACTCACTAAATTTGAGATCGATACACATAACATCATCATCAACCAAGTGCTTTTTGAGGAAGAAGGTACACCTTTTCATGATTTTAGTGCGAGAAATATACTAATTTAGCCAAATTATCTTCTTTGATTTCATGGGTCCCATATCTGTATATATATATATACAACCCACAAAGTGGAATATGAAGTAAATGCTTAAGTGAAGCTTACTAAGCTTGTGATCTTATTCTAGGTGTTGAATCGAAGTTGCTCAAAGCTCGAATGAAAATGCAACAAAAATACTTAGATCAATTCTACATGTTGTATGATGATTTTCATATTACAAAGTTGCCGTTGCTGCCACAAGAGGTAAATAATTCTTTATTAGTTACGGGTTAGGAATTTTTTGGTCAACAAGTTATATCCTGTACTCTCTCCATCTCAAATTAAGTCATAAGCTTGACTTTTTGTGAGTAGATTGACAACTTCTTTAAGTTCTAAGGAGTTATTACAAGAAATTGTTCTTCTTACAGTTTAAGAATGTTTATTGATATTCAACCATAACAAGTTTGACTTTTCAAAAGCGAAGACTTTCTATTAACTGGAGGAAGTTCAAACACAAAACGAAAAAAGATCGTGCATCTCTTTACCCAAGACGGGACTTTTTTAATGGAAATTGACTAATCTACCCATGGAAAGCAATCAGCATTCTTCTTTAATACACAGTTTCTTTCTTCGAATGCCTGTCATGCTCGGTTCTTATACTTTACAGCTTTAAATTTCATCTAAATCATGTTGTGGGTCGTACTCTGGGTCACATAAACAAGACCCACAACATGAAAATGTAAATCGGCATTTTTAACAAACTGTTTTTTTGACAGGTTTGTGGAGTTGAAGCATTAAAAGCATTTTCCGAACATTTCTTGAAACCATATCAACCTTTGCTTACTCGGAGCACAGTAGAAGAGCTAGAACAGAGAGTCTCAAGGCTCCAGCAACAACTTAAAGAAGCTGAAGCTGAACTAGAAAGAGCAAGAAAGGGGAAACAACCTATTAAAAATTAATATGTTAAAGAAACCTACAGTTTTAAGATATCAATATGCCTAACCTTGTATAATTCATGCTTTTGTTAGATTTCCTTGTACTCATTGTTTCTGTTCTCTCTTAGATTACAATCATTAAAGTTTTTTGCACTTTTGAAAGTTACTGTTACTAGACCGTAAATTTAATTTTTTTAAGTAAACGGATCATTCAGGGAGAACATACTGTCTAATATCGCGATTATGATATCGACGATGGTAGTAAGTGGCTAAATGATGGTTGGCATTTTGAGATGATAAATTGATATGACCAAAGATGACATGATACTCTCTTTTTTGGTTAGTAGTGTAAATTTCCGGTACAATAGGATAAATTTTATATATACAGAGTCAGTCCCATAAAAAAAATTTACTTTTGGCCCCACGGCTTCTAATATTTTGGTTCAATTTTTGCCACTGATTCGTGTCAATGTGTCAATATGTTGGTTTCAGACATGTTATGATGCGGGTAACCCGGACAACATAATCTTTAAAGTTACACTCTTTTAGTAACATTATTATGAGGAAAAAAAGCATTTCAAATATTTGATTTTGAAGAAGCAAATGCAGACATCTTGAAAAGGAACGCATAGTCACCGACAGAGAACAGAGGAAATAATAAATAAAACATGGGAAATAATGATTAGTTAACTTCTTATATAAGTTATGTAACAAAGGAAGAACATAAGTTGAGATGGCCGAGTTGGTCTAAGGCGCCAGATTAAGGTTCTGGTCCGAAAGGGCGTGGGTTCAAATCCCACTCTCAACATTACTGTTTTTTTATTACTTTTTTCCAACTTACAAATTTTAACCTTTAAGAACTTGGTATTAGCCAATTTAGTCCCTAAATTAGTGTGTCAAGTTCTATAAAAAAGGGGCAACTAATATGATATGAAGTGAATTTACCACATTGTGCGATGGTTCGATTGGTAGTTGAGTTATTTTTACAACCACAAGTCTATGCAATGGTGCAGTATGACAAGAGTATAAATCACCTTCACCATCAGTTAAACAAGAAGATATGTATCTTGATTTCATTTCACGAATGATGTTTTGTGATCGTTATCATAAATGCGGATCAATGTTTTGTGAGCATTATCATAAATGTGGATCAAATAAGTAAAAGGCTTCAACCGATGAAACCAATGCTAGTTAAAAATTGTCGTCAAGAACATGCGTTGTAAGCAAAGTAGCAAACATACCGAGCTTTTAATTTGTATGCTAGTCGCTCAAAATACTTAACATGGGATTTGGTTAGATGTTTCTTTATGTGATAACTGAAGGAAAAAGTAAAAAATAAAAATAAAACTCAACCCAAACAAATTGAACCAAGCTAGTTTTGTTCGGTTTAATGGTTTTGTATAGTCCATTAACTTGACCTGTTTGTTTTGTGAAACTGTCAACCCGAGCTTACGTTTTAGCCCACGTCATATGGCCTAAACCAGTCAAACCAACCATGCACAGAGCTAAAGAAACAAGAGATATAAGGGGCTTTGGAGTCATTTTTGAATAATAAAAAAGGTAGTGAAATGTGCATATACTATAATACTCTACACACAATTGCTTATGCCCTCATAAGCTATACCAAAAACTAAAAATCTCAATAACCCTAATCTTAATAACTCAAAAGTTGCCCAAAAACACAAATCAAATAGTCAAATTCTCTTGAATGGCAAGGAATGACCCGATAATTTGACCGCCAACATCTGGGAAGTTTACATGTCCCGGAAGAGATCCCACCTTGCCCTTTGGATCCACTTCAACAGGGTATTTCAGTAGATGACCCCTCATTTCAGACACCTCATCATCTGCAAACTGTTTCCAGTTAGCTTCAGATAATGATCTCACATATCTTACACATTCGATTGATTCGGGCTGCATAAAGCGATCATCCACAAGCCCAAGATGCTCGGCCCAAAGAGACATTCGGTATCCATATATCTAGGAAGAAAAGAGCACAAAAAGCTAAGAAAATATTTGGTAAAAGCTAAGAAAATATTTGGTCATAACTCTTAAGTGCTGACTAAAATTGGCAGCTCATGAGCATAATGTTTACTAATCTGTCATGATGCCAGTCTGCAAATTTCTAGCTTTAACGTTCGCTAAAAAGGGGCATGTAAATGTTGATAAAATCCTTAAAAACACAATGAAATATATACATTGTTTTTTACATGATTAAATCCTTCAATTATAAAAACACAACGGAAAGTATAAGATCTTTTTTGCATGCTCAAGTACTGATTTTTGGACAAACTGTTTCTACGTTGTCAATGATGCAAGGTGCACTCAACGCACAAATGGCTCGCAAAGAGGAAAAAAAACACATATCCAAGACCAAAAAAGGTGCAATAATAAAAGTTTTACAAAAGGCATAGAAAATTAATAATTTAATACTATGAATATGAATATGATAAAAAAACGAAATATAAATTCTCTGTGAATCAAAGCAAAAAAAACAAAACAAAAAATTGTTTTTTTCATCCCACATTGCTTCATGTATGGAATATTTGGCAAGGGAAATAACGAGGTCAAAACAAGGAACCATAAGCTTTGCACTTAAGAAAAGTTTGTCTTTTTGCTTTTTATTTTATTTTTTAAATCACCCCCTAAATGTAAAATTAAAGGTTATTTTCTTTGAGTTTTTCTAAGCACAAGGACTTAACCATGCAAAAACAAAACCTAAGGACTTAGGTGCTAGCTCGTAAAATCCATAGGGTTTCTCGACATATGCACTAAATGATATATAAAAAATGTTGCAAATTAAGGTCAAATACCTGCCCCTTTGGATTCGAGAGTCTTGTTGCCCAAGTATGACGAGGTTGGTAGGCTCCCATTGCAATCTCTGTGTCTCGGGTTCCCTCCATAGACCGTTGATTAATGTTTGCAGATCCAATAATTACATACTCGTCATCAACTATCATGCCTTTTGAATGAACATAGATCATGAACCGTCGGTTCTTACGAGCAAGTCCCTGAAATAATAATAACTTTACTCAACTTAAAGGGAAGTTTACTTGATGGAGGCATCAAGGGATCGCTAATGCATAAGAATCTATGTGAAAAATAGAAAGGAATATATGTGAGGGCGTATTTTGCAAGACGAGCAAAATTCATTTTCTCTTTCTTTTTCTTTTTTGAAATTTGTTGTTTTATAAAATCTTAATGTTTCAAAAGCTTTTCATGGTTGTAACATCTAAGTCCATGAATAATAAGAAAGTAAGCAAAAAACTATATATTAACGAGATAAGAATACTCCGATTATAACTAGAAATGCACTTTAAAACCTAAGGTCAAAGAGACTTGTCCACAAATCCTAAATGATATGGGACGCTTATTGTAGTTTGAGGAAAAATTTTAATTACGTTAGTTTCCACATCTCATTAGAGTCTTGAGGTTAAAAAAATAGTATTTTTGACCTCAAAACAAAGATGTTATTCATTTATACCATGTCTAGTTCATCATTTTTGGGATCCTATTTTCATTTCACCTCAAGCGGGGACGCATCACATTCGTTCTCCTCATCCGATAAGAATTGTTTATTGTTTTGAGAATAAATTCAAAACTACCTAAATGTCCCTAACTTCAATTAAGATTCTTGAAATCACAGTAATCACTTCGAAAAATAAACCACACCCAAACAGCTTTAATTCTTTATCTATCAATACAGATTGCAGAAATAAAGATGTAATAATTTCATCAGCAAACATGTAGTCATAGAGACAAGTGGGGCGCACCTGGGGAGTATTTCCTGAACCAGAGTTCTCATCACCTACATTTTCATGTGGACCCATGACTTCACGATTCCCAAGACAAAAAAAGTTTAAATAATCTAGTGGTGAATATACTCCCTCGAGCCCAACTTCTACCAAAGCCTTGTAAATGGTCTCATACATCATTTGCATCGTCTTATTCTGCAAGGTTAAAAGATTATGTATATTTAATTATAACATATACATCACTCCAAATTCCATAAACAGTTCAAGCATTCTTGATGTTTCGAGGTCCAACATCAAACTTTAAGAATTAATAATACAAAATTTTTTTTAGTGTTGTTCTAACTAGATGTAACTTTACAACATATATTGCATTCTAGAAAATGTGGGTGGATAAACTTGTAACAAGATGTATGAAAAAATTTGAATGTGAAATCTAATATGTTTTGACTTTAAGTCAAAGTTACATATACCTGCCAATATAGAATACGTTGCGTAGCATTGCCTGTAGGGACACCCTCTGGCCACATAGGGATGACGATATATACAGCAAACCTTTCACCTGCTCTAATTTTACTAGCAACTTTAAGGGCAATTTCCATTGGAATCAAATTGTTGGCACCTAAGACATAATCAAATATAGAAAACTGTGAACAACAATATCTGAAGCGGAGTATATTTGTCAAAGAAATGATCCTTACCCAGGTCTCTATGTGAACTCCAGTTATATGATGATCCAATAAAGTACTGGTTCTCAATATATATGAAATGTTGGGCAGAACGGATAGCCTTCACGTATGCCGTATGTATGCTCATATCAATCAACACATTCTTCCCACAAACCAAATTCTGTTCATAGAAGCTCACTGGTGAAAATTTATTCATTTTTAAGACAATAATATTGGAAGTAGCAAGCTATACTACTTAATGCTCAAGGTGGAAATTTTGGCCTATTTACTTATAAAGAGAATTTGGGTTGCAATTTATCCTGAATGGATCAAATGAAACAAAATTAGCTAAAAGGGGAATGGGTCAAATAGGTTGGAAATCACCCAAAGACCAAAGTCAACTTGTAATGCATACAACCTCATAATCTGTTTTACTCGGTTTAGATGATTGATGTAACAAGTTCCTTTGTAATCATAGTTAAAGACTAATTTATTTATTAAAAAATGAAATTTGGATAACTAGTACACAACCCACCCGTCCCACCTATCTTGCCTCATCTACTTGATAATATTACAAAGACCTTTACAGACCCAAAAAAGGTTTCATATCTCGCACCTTGCTTGTAGCTTCACTCGGATCCTTTGGAAATCCTTTAACTGAGTTTGAATCAATTGAACGGAATATCTGCAATCGGGTAAAGAATTTATGATATAGAAAATATCAATGCAAAATGTCAAGCAAACAGTATCAATTTATTTACCTGTACATGCCACCCTTCTGGATCATGGTCATCAAGGTAAGGTTGATCATTTACACCCAAAATTTCTGGCATCCTTTCTATTCTGAGCAAAGAATCATCATATGATGTTCTTAGTTTTTTCAAGCCATGAGGTTTTGAAGCCTTTAGCCATCGCTCCTCAAAGTTGGTCAAGACATCATATGCTGCTGGACCATCGATTTTACTATGCATGTCATGCCATGGTTCTCTTGGACACCCGGCAAGATCACCCTAGAAATAACATAATGGGCGGGTTAGAAGGGTTGGGCAATGGGTCAAAATGGATAATTTTGGTACTACTCAAAACAGGCTCAGGCAGGTCTGTTAGAAATGACCCAGAAACTTCTTGTCCAAAAAAACTATATATCATTTCAATGATAATCTATTATTTTTACCAGTAAGACTTATAGGTTTTATGAATTAAATGAACTTTGGCCAACTTCAAGTTCAACCAATTTGACCTGTTTCCTAATAGTTGAAGTTTGCTTGTTATCTAATAGAGATAAAATATAGCATTATCATCCCTTTCATGAGTAAATAGATCTAGCTTGCCACCTATAGGAGTAATACTTGTTTTACACCTTTCAAGAATGTGTAATTGAGAAGTAGCAGGAGAACCTTAAATATATAGTATATTCAAAGGAACTATAGGCATGAACATTAAATGTAAAACCCTAATACATCTAGCATTTCACAAACGGAGAATAGATCTCACTCATGCCAAGCATGTCATATACTTCTCATAAAAGGCTTGGTCTGGTTTGTTTATGCTTGTAGCATTGTATAAAGTAATCCTTATAACTTTCTTTTGATCTTTATGGTAGTAGGAATTAATAATTTGTATCTAAGTTGAAATTTCTTTTTATAATTTTGATTTTTATGGTAGTATGATTTTAAAAATAGGATCTTCACAGTTTTATTTTATTTTGTGTCTTTATAGTAGCAGGATTAGAAACCTAGTATACAAAATTTTGATCTTCCAGTTAAAAAATATTTAGAAAGATAACAGTCCACAACAATTCTCTAATACTTGAAATAATGGAACAAAAAGATCAAAGTCATCACCGTAAAAGTAGGATTATGAAAGTCATCTGCATGCACTGTTTGCGAAGTCCTAAACAAGGGATGTTCTGGAGAATCATATCGGCCATCACATAGATCAAGTCCTCCAACAAATGCGAGAATTCTTCTTTTACCATATTCCGCATCTGTATCAACTATGACAGTTTTCTGGTGGTGTGTGTAGATTCCAACTTCCTAAAAGAAATTTAAAAGAATGAAAATTAGAAAAATGAACAAATAAGCAAATCTACTTCATTTTTGTATTTTAGTGATATACTGATAATGAGTTAATCATACTCACAGTGGATACAATTCAAGGAATGGTGGAACATCCAAGTTTTTACAAAAGGTGTAGCCTTTATATTTACAAGAGATCTCTAGTTTCAAAGATATCAATGTTTAAATATTTGATACCAACCATTAATATTTCACAGTTCCAACTTTTTAAGTTATATTAAAACGCAGACTTGGATTTTATTCAGTTGTTGTATACCTGCTTCTTGACCCAGCTGTGTCTTTTTCCAGCTATACGAGGAACAAGAAGTACTTGTACCGAAGAGTGCTTAAAAAATCGCCGAGTTTCTTCATCATGAGTAGCCATGAGTCCATCCTGAACATGTTGAGATATGTGAAATTAGCAAACTATAATATCTTAAGCAACTGACTATCTTATTTTGTTTAATCAAGTCGCATTCGTCACTTTGAAATGAAACATCTAAACATAGAGCTTGTAAGTGACAAAAAACACTTACTATTTTGTAGCCCAAAATGCTCCTTGAAGTAGGATCATCCCAAACAAGAAGCAAAACTCTCACTCCTTCTTGTGATTTTAATCTCAAAAGATCTCCAAGGGTATATTCATGAGTATTAGCCACCCCACGGACTAATTTCACTTTGTGCCACACGGACCACCCCGTTATATAAATAAGATGCCGGGCCTTACTTATTGCATCAAATATATCATTCCAGCAAGACCCATGCACATAATGCCCGCCTTGATCAAGCTTAAAATCAGGTAGAGACCCATTGGGCACATGTGCATCCTGATATAAAGTCACCCTCCCACCTCGCCTTAATGGGAAATAGGTCCCAGGAACTCCTACATATTGTGGGCCCGCCCCAACCCCATTATGATATAAACTCAATTTTTCGATCGAAATGTATTGAATGGAGAGTGCCAAACCCGCTCCAGGTTTGCATGGTTTTCCATTTGTGCCAATTAATGGATAAAACCCTTCGATTCTAGTTCCAGAGTATATTTGTTCAACCGGAATTGATGCAATTCCTATAAGTTGAGACCCAACAACATCACTATCCTTAACAAGGAAATGAACTTCAGCAGCACGATGTGCAATAGGGACGTTAAAATGTTGTCTCCAAACGGGATTTTCACTGTTGCTAATTACATAAGTTCTTCCGATCACTGCAGTTGTTAGAGCAATAGAGACGTATGGATCACTAGTTATTTTACTTTTGGATCCCGGTAATTTATTGAATAATTCCTCCACTGTTTTATGAAACATATCCATATTTGGAAGGTTTTTCGCCTCATGTATCCATATATCTAAATTCCCATGTAGAAGTAGAACCTTTAACGCCCTCTTAGAAGGCGTTGATGACACCATTTGATACTGTTGATTTTGTGGATCGACAAACGAAGGCGTATGTGTAAAAGTAGGACGTTGATATGAATCAAGAGGACCGCTATGAGACAAAGACCCTTCAAAACTAGAAAAAGAATCACTAGGATGATGCCCATGAAAACTATGAGATTCATATCTTG
>BJCO01383838.1:0-29286 GCA_018326465.1 Flaveria floridana | reverse complement strand
GGCTCTCCCTCGACGCGTCGACCAAGATCTGAACAGCGACCACCCTCCTCTTCATCGGCCTCGACCACTTCATCGAGCAGCTCCACCGAGCAGCTCCACAGTCCACCCAATTCATCGAAGTCGGTAACTTTGGCCCTTTTATTTAATTTTGACTTTTGAGGGGCAGGGGGTTGAATTGTGTGGACTGTGGAAGGTTCTATGCACCAAAAAATAGACTTTGAATTGTGTTTATTTTGTTTATTACTTTATTTTGTGTGGACTCAATTCTCTTCTTATTTTGACTTAAGATTAGTACACTTCAAACATTTAATTTTGATTTGTGTTTATTACTTTATTTTGAATTGTGTTTATTTTCAGATTGTGAATATCATTTGGATTGTGTTTACTTGTGATCTTTGAAGCATTTGTTGGTTAATTACTTAATTTTATGTTTAATTATTAATGTTTGAAGTGTACTAATCTTAAGTATATATATAATTTCTAAAAAATATATATAAAATTTCCAAATCGATTAATCCCGATTAATCCCGATTAATCCCGATTAATCCCTAGTCCCTACCTCACCGCCCGACTAGCGCCTAGCGATTTTTACAACATTGCTTCTATTGGGAGTTTATTGATATACGTTATTAGCCAAAATATGTATTAATTGCAAGTTGAATCTGCTTAAGTCTTGTGGCCTCTACCAAAGGTGCTTTGTATCAAAACTCAACGATGTATCTGCTTCTTTCATAGTTTCTCAATATAATGCCACTGCTTTTTTTATAATACAAATTGAAGGGGGTTTAATATTTTTATAGGATGCTTATCTCCCTCAACGATTGCTGGACAAGTTGATGTACATTTACAATTATGTGGAGATGGCTCGAGTCACGGGTGTACCCATATCATTTCTTCTTTCTAGAGGACAGAGCATCAAGGTCATAATTTATGAAAATATGTACCATGTGTTGATTATATATAAACGATGGATTTTGAAATTTAAGTAGTCTGCAGGTACTCTCTCAACTTCTTAGGAAAGCAAAACAGAAGAATCTAGTGCTTCCCAATGTGAAACAAGCAGGATCTGAGCAAGGAACATATGAAGGTGCAACTGTGAGTACATCTTTCTTAATCATACATATTGATATATTATATTCACATTGTATAGTGCTAAAGGTAGAAAAAGTAAGTATAAGCAGTGGCGGAGCTTGGGCATTTCCATAGGGGGGAGGGGGCGAAATTAATTTTTTTTCAGGGGGGCGAACTCGTTATATATAAAAAATTCACACTACCGAATCAAAAGTTAACACTACTGATGAAAAAAAGAGGGGTGGCGGGAGTCCCTCCCGGCCCCTTCAATGCTTCGCCCCTGAGTATAAGCTAACTGGATTTTTAGTACTGTTAAGATTCTTTATTATTGTTTTACATAGAGGTTATCTTGCTGTATAGGTTTTGGAAGCCAGGGCAGGTTTCTATGAAAAACCAATTGCAACATTGGATTTCGCATCTCTATATCCATCAATCATGATGGCATACAACTTATGCTACTGCACTCTAGTAAGACACTCTTCTATTTTCATTTTTAATATATATTCAAGTCATGTTTCTAGTACTGATAAATTTGGCGTTGGTTTGTAAAATATAATTATTCTGTTGTCGATGGTTTAATGTGTTAGTTTTGTTTTGCTTATCCTTGTTAAGGTGACTCCTGAAGATGCCCGGAAGCTCAACCTGCCACCAGAATGTGTCAATAAAACCCCATCTGGTGAAATATTTGTCAAGTCAAATTTGCAGAAGGTGTTCATTGAGTCAGCACCATATTGTATTATATACTATAAATAAATACGTCATGACAAATTATTACAAGCGTACTTTCAGGGTATACTTCCGGAAATTCTTGAAGAACTGCTAGCTGCTCGTAAAAGGGCTAAAGCAGATTTGAAAGTATGACACTTCTATTTTTTCTTTCAAATATTGTATTGATATTCTCTTAATTACTAGCACTTATATAGTTTCATAACTTGTTTGTTTTATGTTATACTTTAATTTGTTCACATACTAGTTATAGGCTTTCTATCATGTAGCTTGTTACCTAGTATTATAAGTATTCTGTTTGTACAATAATGATTTACTCGGGTTCCAGGAGGCAAAGGATCCACTAGTGAAGGCCGTGTTGGATGGTCGCCAGCTGGCATTGAAGGTAAGGCAGTTGACAGATTTGCATTTACCTACTGCAGTTTTTACCTACATGTGTGTCAGTGTGTGTATATATTTGGCTAGCTAATTGCTTTCTCTAAAATAACTTTGGTTCATTATATATTGTGTGATATCTTTTAGGTAAGTGCAAATTCAGTATATGGGTTTACAGGAGCTACAATTGGCCAGTTACCATGTTTAGAGATATCATCAAGTGTTACAAGCTATGGTAATACGTCATCAAACATATAACTGTGCGTGTGCATGATTATTTTATTATGTGAATAACTCTTCTTGGTTGAAAACTAACCTGGTCTTAAAACTCGACTGGTTCGTGAAGGCCGGCAGATGATTGAACATACAAAAAGACTTGTTGAAGATAAATTCACAACACTTGGAGGCTATGAACATAATGCTGAGGTATATTACTTCCATTAGGAATCATGTATGAGTGACGAGTTAAGCATATGAGAAAGTAATTGACAAATCTGGTTATAACATGGAGGCGCACACATGTGCACGTGTATTCTCAGACCTTAGTCCTCAGATTAATCTCCCTGTGAAGTTTAACTTTTAGAGAGTGAGTGAATCAGGTTATAACCTGAAGAAGCATCCGTTTTATTGTTTAATAATCTATATGGGGAAAAGAACTTGCCACTCTTTTCATGTCTACCTTAATACTTCTGATACTAATCTGAATTATGTTTGGTTTGTACATATCTCAACTGATTGATTGAAATTTAGGTCATATATGGGGATACAGATTCTGTTATGGTGCAATTTGGTGTGTTCACTGTGGATGAAGCCATGAAGCTGGGTAGGGAGGCTGCTGATTACATTAGTGGGACTTTCATCAAGGTAACTTTGTTCTAACACACACAAATTGTGAGGATCTTATGATCTACTCTTTGTCAAGATGGTTTTATCATCACAACAACTTTGCAAACGTGTGTTAAGAAACTTTATACAATAAGCATCACAACTCACTTCGTCTATTCTTTTCTAAGATTTTGAATATGTATACGAGATGTGTAAAGAACTTAGGATCACTATAAAACATTAAAAAAAATTCTAGAGATTTGACCTCTAAGAGGCATTAGATATTAGGTTTATCATATGAGCCCACGGGTCCAGTTAGGTTTCTAGAGTTTCTTATGATCTTTATAAATTGCAACCTAATGATACAATAATATCAATTCAGTCTTTTACCATCTTACATGGTATCAGAGCCCTAAAGTTCTGGTTATCGTTTTCCTTGCGCAACACAAAAATAAAAACCCTATCTGTTGCCACCGAGTTCAAACCCTAGACAGGGCGGTGTGCCACCACTCGCCGCCGCCGCCCTGTTCCACCTTCGTTTTCTGTTTTGTTTCTTTATTTTCTAGTTCCTGTTGAATAAAGCTTTGTTATTGATTGAATATTCAAACATGATATCCATTATTTTGGCTGGGTTGCCATCATTCTTTTGGTTTATTCTTGAATACAGCTCGCAAAATGCAGCAATCATTTCATTTTCTTATCTTTTTTAATTCTTGGTGTTTAGCCGCACTAAGGACTACGATCCACAACCATCGATCTCACGCTTCAGTTTGATTTATTATTTTTTTTTTTTTTTTTATAGATCTACAGATCTTATCTCTTGATCTACGGATTGAAGAGACTGCTGCCTGACCACGGTCATCGGCCTTTCTCTCTGTCTTTTTTTTCTTCTTTTTATATCTACAGATCTCATCTCTTGATCTCCATATCCAAGAGACCGCCGCTTGACCACGGTCACTGGCTTGGCTTATTATTATTATTTTTTATCATCTTTTTATGATCTCTATAAATTTAATCTCTTGATCTATGTAGCACCGGAACGGGTACGAGAGGGGGGTACGGGGACGGTATGGGGACGGTACGGGTACGGGGAACGACAAATATAAAAAATTCTAGATACGGGTACGGCAAAGGTACGCCCAAAAATATATAAAAAAATAAAAATATATCAAACAATTTCCAAAATAGATATTAAAGTATTAAACAAATTTCAAAAAACAAATTCCTTAAGTAATTAATTATCAATAATCAAATCATTTTCATATCCCGATTCATCTAGTGTGAGATTGGAGGAGCCGGTTGTTGTTGTTCTTGTTTCCTATGCTGTCAAAGGCGCTAAGCGCACTCAAGGCGCAAAGCCCTCGCTTGTTGCCTAGGCGCAAGGCGTAAAAAGAAAAACACACGCCTGAGATAAGCAAGGCACAATACTATAAAATAAGAAATATATATAGTCCGTACATAGAATTGACATTACTCTCTAGTAATATTTATAAAACTAATATAATTAGCAATTAAAATCATCTAACCAACATAGAAAAAGTACAGCTGTTTTAAAAATAATCAGATTAAAAGAATTCTAAGATATGTAGAAAATTTTAAAAATCTTTAAATGAAAAAGAATTTCTTAAAATCTAAACCACCAATGTGGTGTCATTGTCACTGTTGTGAACAACTTTTCAACAAAGCAGTATGTACTATATACATTGACCACAAAACCTACTTAATATAATTGGCATTCTTCACTTTCTCATCTTTTACCTTCTATCTTCTTCAAGTTTATGCATTTCTGTAACTTTTAGGCTGTTCAAGGTAGATTTGGTCGGAATCTCACTTGCAAGTTCAATAGGGTTTATACCCTAAATTAAAGAAGAAACACGACCAAAGCTCCCCCGAAACGTCCCCGTGCAGTACCCCTGAAACCGAAGCGCCGGAGAAACGTTTCTTAGGAGTTTCTTAGGCGTTTCCGCTTCGATCAAGTACCCGAAACGGTGCTTCTAAGATCTTGATCTACGGATCCAAGTGACCATCGACTACTAGTCTTGATACATCGCCAACGACTACGGTCGTCAGTTCTCAACTTATGAAGTATGTTTAACATTCAAATTTCTAAGGCAATTTCTAACTCTTGAATCCATAATATCTTTTAAAATCATTGCATAAATAACAAAAAAGTTAACTTCCCAAAATCGACAAGTCAAACTTCTTTACTTTCTTAAAATGTCAAACTTGTTGACTTTCTTGATAAGTAAAACTTTTTGACCTTCTTTTTAAATCAAACCTTCCTAAATTAGCAGATCCTATTTGTTAACAAAGTATCTTCGTAGAATCAAGAATGTTAACATCCTAAAATAGGTAAGTTAATGTTTTGACTATATAATAAGTCAAACTTGTTGACTATCTTGAAACTTGTTTGCTTTCTTTTAAAGTTTAACCTTCCAAAATTAGCAGACACAAGATCCTAGTTGTTAACAAAACATCATAGTGTAACAATATTGATATATATAACAATACTAGGCTAGCTACAATGTTGTATTGGCGAATCCTCTTGACAATTCAAGATATTGCTTCATTTTGGACCTCAAGAAACTTCTTCACCTTAGATATACACCATAGCAATACGCTAAGTAAATACACATAAAAAACCTATATAGTCAAAAGCTCTCTAGGCACCCGCCTAGACGCTAAGGTCAGGTGAGGTAGCTCAAATATACACAAGGTCTTCCTCTAGTAACAAATGGAGGTGTGCGCTTAAAGCGGCCGTGTTGGTCTCTGATCTCTCATTCAAGGAGTTCAATTGGGAATAGGAACTTGAAGAATGTAGGATAAATACCAATATGGAATTAAAGCTAATAATAGTTAAGTTTACAATTAGTTTTATATTAAATTATAAAGTAAAATACTTATATATGTCATCTTCTTATACTTATGAGTTATCCTATCAATAATATACTGTATAGAGAATAGTATTATTTATCTATATTAGGCATTTTATTATACTTGTGGAACAATATAATTTTCTATGCCTATTATAATTTTTATTTTTATTATTGTTGCATTGTTGTCTCAGGGGGTGTGCTTTTAGCGTCTTGAACCTAGGCGAGAGGCGACCCCTTTATGTCATATGACTTTTACTACCTAGATTAATACTTAACATGTCTAGAAAGGAAAAGTGAATAAACACTTAAAGTAAAACTCTTTACGTTAAGCCTACCAGAAAGTTCAATTTCTTTTTTTCATCCTGTGCTTAGCACATGTAAACATACACAACCATCATAGCCTTATGTTGAAGTACCATTAGCATATCATCTGATTAATCCCCTATGCAACCATGACATAGTAAAATTTTCTAACTTCTCATCCAAACATACTGTAAGATGGTAAAAGACTGAATTGATTATTATTGATAGGTTAGGTTACATTATATAGAGTTTACAATGAAACCCTAAAAATCTAAACGGGCTCGTGGACTCAACCCTAATAATAATTCTTACCAAACCCTAATAATAATATTTTCTAATACTCCCCCGCAGTCGTAGCGGAAGTAACCTGACGCTATGACTGGAAAACGAAAAAACATAAAACAATAATAATAAGATAAACATGCTTCGATCGACTTGACTATCCAAACTATTCGCAACAAACAATATTGTGCTTGATGTTGTCATCCACATTTTGGTTGATTATGCTATCCATAGTTTGCTTGATACATCATGGTTATTGATTCTTGGAATAATATGTTGAGATCTAGCGACCGTAGTCGTTGGTGATGTCTCAAGGCTAGCAAGCGGCACTCTCTTGGATCCGTAGATCAAGAGATGACATAAGTAGATTAAAAAAAAAGAAAAAAAGAAAGCAAGACTATGACTGTAGTCAGTTGGCGGTCTCTTGGATACGTAGATCAGGAGATAAGATTCGTAGATCTAAAAAGAATAGAATATTTAATCAAATCGTAGTTTGAGATTGGGTGGCCATGGACCGTGGTCCTTCATGCGGCTAAAACACCTATAACAAAAAAAAAATAAAAAGAACAAAGAAAATATAGTGACCGCTGCAAATTAAGAGCTATAATCCAGAAACAAACCGAAAGAATGAATGTGAATAAACCAAGAGAATGGATATGGGTAATAGGTTTGAATCCTCAACCAATAACAAAGTTTTATTCAACATAAACTAGAAAATAGATAAGAAACGAAACAGAAGATAAAGGTGGGACATGGCGGCGGCGGTGGCGGCACACCGCCCTGTCTAGGGTTTGAACCCGGTGACGACGGCTAGGGTTTTGTATGTTTTTGTGGTGGTGCAACGGAGAAGAAGGGTAACCAGAACCTCAAGGCTCTGATACCATGTAAGATGGTAAAAGACTGAATTGATTATTATTGATAGGTTAGGTTACATTATATAGAGTTTACAATGAAACCCTAAAATCTAAACGGGGCCGTGGACTCGACCCTAGTAATAATTCTTACCAAACCCTAATAATAATATTTTCTAATAGATACATGTATCTTCGCATTAATACATTAATAATCATGGAGTTTGGAACCATTTAGTATGCAGTTTCTTAGACTTTTCATTTCAGATTCATTATACAATTCCGAAAC
The DNA here is from genome assembly GCA_018326465.1 of Flaveria floridana. Taxonomy (NCBI): domain Eukaryota; kingdom Viridiplantae; phylum Streptophyta; class Magnoliopsida; order Asterales; family Asteraceae; genus Flaveria; species Flaveria floridana. Next base: position 21,688 of record BJCO01383838.1, on the reverse strand, counting down.
ACGTACACACATATTGACTTCAAAAGTTGACACTTCCTACACAATCCACTTAGCAAATTTATCTCCTAACAATCCACTTAGCAGATTTATCTTCTAACTTAACCATGGGGGGTTTATTCCCATTAATAACCTCTTACGGGTATCCTGACTTAACCATTTGACACTCCCACTCATCCACAAATAACCATTTGGCAAAACTTCTAGCTCAGTTCAACCATAATGGATTTGTCATCCCACATAATCTGTGCTGAAATTTATATTTCATATCGACCAAGTCTAAACTACTTTGGTATTATATTCTAACAAAAGGATTTGTAAATTGCTTTCAACTGACTAGACACCTATTTCTCTAATCAAAGCTAATCATAGAACTTCAACTTCACATGTAATGTCATATATATTTATCACAATATGAATACTTCAAAAAACTTCATATATTTAACTGAAAAATAACCAGAATGTGATATACATCTCGTATGTATGACTAGTGCTTACTTTGGGCACAAAGGTTCTTTTTTTACCATCAATCCTTCAAAGCTTCCACATTTTTTACCGAAATAACATGGTGTATCAAAATTAGGCTAATTAAATTCTAATTTGCCAAAATTTCTCTAATAATTCATTTTCCACCAAATTTGGTCAATACTTACATTTCATTGTAACTCCTCCATTTAATCAAATTCTTGCCATTTGAATGAGAGTTCATTTTAGTTTTGTGAAGTTAGTGATTTTCGACTTGGTAATTCACTAAATTTAGTTTTAGATTCGTCACTTAAATTTTAGGTTAAATTTGATCATAATTTGCAAGAACTGCTACATGCATGCTTCAATCTAAGTTAGAATTCCAATCAAACTTATTAACCATGTATTTCACCTTTCAAACATAAACTATATTGAGGTCATCTATTTCAGTCTAACATCACAAATACATTTTTTGGGTTAAATTCCCATTTATATTACTTGAAAGAAGGAGTCTTACCTCATCGCAATGGTGACGATCCCAAATGATTCTCATACAATATGTTAGAACTTAGATCATTTTTCAGATCTTATTAGTTTTCTTTGCGATTCTCTCAAAAGGATTTAGTTCTCAACGCCTTGACTCTCTTCTCTCTCTATTTATCCGTTAATGCAGAGTCCCCCTTTAAGTTTGTGCAGGAAATTTCATTATGATTTGGTATCTGGCAAATTAGGCTCCTCCATTTCTCCTTTTTCTATACTTGCACTTATTTACTAATCTTCTACATCTTTTTAATACCCATTCAACATTTTATTTAACTGATCATTTTACTAACGTGTCACAACCACAAAACGATTTAAAGATGGTGAGTTTGATAAGAACTTACATTAAGTTTTTGTTTCCTTAACTATTACAATAACGCACTTGGATTTCGGGTGATACAGTTAATCAAGGCGAGTTTGACTTTGTAAGAGATATTCTTATGGAGGAATCATGATTATAAAAGATGTATACTTTTAATAAAACTTTGGTTGGTTCATATAAAATTTTGAAGCTTGTTTAAATAGTTAATTTCACAAAATATATATTTTCAAGTAATCATTCAAAATTGTCGGCACATCTAATCTAATCTTTTCTTGAATATATTATGAGTGCTTGAAGATCATTCCAAATTGTCAACACATCTCATCTAATTTTTTCTTTGGTATATTTTGAGTGCTTGAATGCGTCCATGTCCAAGTTTGACTAATTGACTTGCATATTTTTTCCGAACTAGGCACAATCTATGGTCTGATTGTGGATTGACTGCCCTCCTTCTGTCTTTCACTTCTACTTGTCTTTTAGTGTTTGATCTTTAGTATCTTCTTGGTGTTGAAGTAGGCTTGTAACTTTGATGTGTTTGAATCTAGAACATGAACATATGACTAGTTTATATATAATGACTTATGTTGCATGTTCTTAATTTCTTTTATCATCAAAAAGGTGTGTTTTAAAATAATATAGCATATATGCACTAGCATATAAGTTAATTCTGTATTTTCTGTTTTTGAGCCAAACTTCAGATGAGTAAGTCCACGTAGAAGGAATTTCACTTTGATGATACTTGAACCTCACATAATATCCTAGTTGATTTTGATAACTTATGTGTTCTTAACTTTCATGGATAGTTTTTACAAGTATATCTAGTTTTGTACCAGGATGTCTTTTGTCATCTCTTGTAATGCCATATTGGCCTTTCATACTTTGTTCTTTGATTATATATTTTTAATGCAGGCATTCAAAACTGTTACTGGTTTAATCTAGTTTAATGTTAACATTCATTTTTTAATCTGAATTGTCTTTGCTTGATTGTTTTTTGCAAAGCCCATCAAACTAGAGTTTGAAAAGGTTTATTTCCCATATCTGCTGATCAGCAAAAAGAGGTATGCTGGTCTCTATTGGACAAATCCTGACAAATTTGACAAAATGGACACAAAAGGTAAGCTAAAGTATTTCTTAAGAAAATAAAAACATCATTCTTTTCCTTCCAAATATGGTGCATCTTCTGATCCATTGAGTTCCTTTTCAGGCATTGAAACAGTTCGAAGGGACAACTGTCTGTTAGTAAAAAACCTGGTAACTGAGTGCCTTCACAAAATCCTAATAGACAGAGACATACCAGGAGCGGTTCAGTATGTCAAGAGTACCATTTCAGATCTACTTATGAATCGCATGGATTTGTCTCTTTTGGTTATTACCAAGGTATGAAAAATCATAAGAGGTAGCAAAAGGATTGGTCTCTTTTGTAACTGGGTCCAGTTGTGCCTGATTGCGCAGACTCGTCAACAGTTCTCAATTTTTGTTTTGAAGTTTCATGAATAATTAATGTATCAACTAATATTATAGTTTTTTATAAGAAACAGTGGTCTATTTTCTATAAATTGATTTAGGAGGTTTTAAGCCTTTTAAAGCATTTAGACTGACCTGTAAAGTGTCTGGCCCTTTGCATTTCAGCTAAGGCATAGAACATTACATGTTAGAGATAAATAACAATCCAAATGAATCCTTTTTTTAGGCAGATGGGTTAAATTTGTCATCTCTGAAAGTTAGTTAAGCTTTACTGTCGTGAACATTTGTTGTTCATCTACTAAATAGTTTTATTAACAGGGACTAACAAAAACAGGAGATGATTATGAAGTTAAGGCAGCACATGTTGAACTTGCAGAGCGAATGCGAAAGGTTTGCACTGTTTTATGTGCTTTATTTTTGCTTAACTATTAGTGGTTGCATTTTACCATTATAACATTTTAACAAAGTTACTTGCCACTCAAGTTATATATAATATGTCATTATTGGTATTAGTACTCCATTATAACTTTTTAACAAAGTTACTTGCCACTCAAGTTATATATAATATGCCATTATTGGTATTAGTAGTCCTCTTAGTGGTATGGGGAGCAAGTAGCTTGTTAACTGGTAAATATAGTTATTAATATGTATTTTTAGGGTTTATTTCTATTTAGCCCACAACCCAAGTTAGGCTAGGGTTTCTGGTTTTTTATTTATTTGTATATATTGAGGGTTCCCCTCCACTCTAATTGATTCGGTTAAAATAAATCACTTTTACATGGTATCAAAGCTAAGGCTCTTGGTACAACTCTATCCGCCATCGCTTCCAAGAACTTCCAAGATCACCACCTTTGTTCTTGTTTCAGATTTCCTGTCTCATCTCAGTTCCTGATTTTTGTCATCTGTTTCTGCCTATTTCTGTCCCAGATTCCCGCTACCTGTTCTGGATTTCTATTGTGTTCACTTCTCCTTTGAAAAACCTGTTTATTGTCCCAGAACCCTATCCGTCGCAGCTTTCCAGCAGAATCCTGTACATTTGTATGTACTGTTTCACGTGATAACTGTTCATCTAGTTACTGTAGGGAGGAAGGTATACTCTTCCGCGTGCTGTTCATACGATTGTGTTATCTTACTTCTGTTCACCAAAAACACTCTTTACAGGTTAATGTTCGTGTGCACTGCCTCTGTCACTCGAGCAAGCGGAAACCTCTCCTGTTGCAGCCGCTTTTTTCCTGTTCACACTGCCGCTACTCTGCTACTCCAGCAACCAACCAATCATTGTTCCAGATTCACTGTGCAGAATCCAGCCATCACTGCTGACCCTATTTCGACTTTTGTTGTCCAGACTCCAGAACTGCTGCTGCTTGTTTCATGCTCAAAAACTGCCACCACCTGTTTCTGAGCTACCGCCAAACAAGACCGCATCAGCTGCACAGATTTTCTTGAGCTACCACTGCCACCACAGCCTCTTTGCTGTCCCAGAACGACCGTAGCAACCTACTGCCTCCCAGATTTAATGTTATTTTTCTTGAACCACTGCTGTTGTCACGACCAAATTTGTCTCATATTTCCCTATCCCTCACCTATAATTAGCCCTATCAAGTATCTTTTTTGTACAGAATCACCACTCTCCTGTTTGTCACTGATGTCTTCATCAATTGTGGCGCCGCTATGTGATACTATGCCGATATCAGGTTGTGTTCTTATTCTAGTTGAGGAGAGGTCATGGTCATGCGTCTAATTTTATTTGTAATAAGTTGGGCACAATAACATATATGCTCTAACTTGTGGAGGGGACGAGGGGTGTTATATATAGTTCTTCATATTGTTTTTTAGGGTTTATTAGTATTTAGCCTGGGGACCCAAGTTAGGTTTCTCAAGGGTTTTTGTTTTTTTCCTTGCATATATTGAGGGTTCTCGTCCATTGTAATTGATTTAGTTATAGTTGTAGGATCTGAATATCTTGTAGATAGGGCTCTAGGGTTGTATTTTCATTTTTCTTAATTTTGAAGGTTTGGTATTAATTAGGAGAGTTGTTTTAACGTTCCACAGTTAACTCGGGGAAAGTCAGTCGACCTTAGTTTATTTTGCTTGTTATCTATTAGCTCAACTGGGCTAGAAACCTGTGTATTACAAAGGTTTAATAAAGCAAATATTAAATAATTAGTAATGGAAATTTAGAAATATTAAAAAAATTTCACTCTCAAAAAAAGTCTATATATTAATAAAACATAATACAAATAATGAATAAAATTATTAAAATTTAAAATAATATAATAAACATATTACTTTTAAATGTAGAATTTAAAGGAGTAAACAGTTACAAATTAATTTATGCATATTATTTAATAATGAGAGAGAAACAGGAAAAAAAATGTTGGGAGGTTGGGCTCGTAGAATCGTGACACGTGGAACAACCATTTACTTGTTTATTTGGTATAGCTTTTTTTTATTACAATATTACAGCTAGGTTCTAATCAGTTCATTGCCTTCTCTATAAATACATTGGTGGGCAAAAATGCCACAACAATTTATTTGTACATGGGAGTGCCTACCCTTAGATTGTATTATAATTGCAATACATATAAAACTGGAGTATAAAGTCACTGTTGTCTCTGAATACTTGCATGTACTAGGCGATGTGCTAGTTTTCATTAATTCATTCACAAGTTTGTGGCTTTTTTCACATGTTTTAAGATTTATTTGTGGATTCTTGCAAAGCTATAGTGGTTAAAACATGTATAAAATAGTAACAAAATATTTAATTAACACCACACTAGCACCTGCAACAAAATTGTCTTTGATCATTCTCATGTCTTATTCACAGCGAGATGCAGCAACTGCTCCAAATGTTGGTGACCGAGTACCATATGTCATTATCAAAGCTGCCAAAGGTGCCAAGGTAAACCGGATCACAATCTTATGCTTTGAATCTTCTACCCTGCTATGCACCATTGATAATTTGAACTAATAAGTTGATGAAAATCAGGCATACGAAAGGTCAGAGGACCCGATATATGTGTTGGAAAATAATATACCCATAGATCCTCAGTACTATCTTGAGAATCAGATAAGCAAGGTTCGTTAATCATCTCATAGCTTTTTGTAATCATACTTTGAACTTTTTGCTACCTGCTGCTAAAGAGTAAAGAGTTGATGTTGCAGCCACTATTGAGGATATTTGAACCCATTTTAAAGAATGCTAGTAGAGAACTCCTTCATGGAAGCCACACTAGAGCTATTTCCATATCCACCCCATCAAATAGTGGGATAATGAAGTTTGCAAAGAAGCAGCTAAGTTGTGTTGGGTGCAAAGCCTTAATCAGGTACCATTACTTCTCCCAACTATCAGCAAACCTTCGTTAAAGCCATGTTGTCTTCTAGTTTGCCATATCGTGTAAAAAATGAATTCTAATACTTCAGTTTGACTATTGGCAAAGGTATTCATGTCAACAAGTTGTTAATCACTATTGGCTTCTTTTTGAAATGATTCAACCTTTTTTTTTGTTTTCAGCATCAAAGATCAAACACTTTGCTCACACTGCAAGGGAAGGGAAGCTGAACTTTATTGCAAAACTATCGACAACGGTATGCAAACAAATACAAACAGAAAAGAAAAGAAAAATGTTACCGTCCATCTTCTGACCGTTGTCTTGATTATAATTATTATTATTATAGTATCGGAGCTAGAGAAGCTTTTTGGGAGGCTATGGACACAATGCCAAGAGTGTCAAGGATCTCTTCATCAAGATGTTTTATGCACAAGGTATTCTTTTTCCTTTTACATTCTCAGATAACTAATTGTGTATGTATATGATGGTTTTGTTATGTTACTTATTTTTGCAGCAAAACCATGTGGTAAAACGAGTTACCTGTCGAAACCGGCAATTTTTTAAATATGGCCCACCAACACCTTTTTTTCATCTTTTAAGAAACTTTATATCAAGTAATGATTCAAGTTTTTGAAATATTTTAATATATATATTATATATATATAGGGGAGGGATCCCTTGAAAACCATGTTATAATTGAAAACCATAAAAACCAGGGGTTACATATATGTAAGTACGTGTTACAAAGTGTACAACCAAGAGTTACGTATATGTAGGGGTTATGCATAAGTAAGTGTTACCAAGTGTACAACTAAGACTTACGTCCTTTCGTCATCTTCGTTGTTCCTTGGAGTTTAAAATAAAAAATATATAATGAAATCAAGAAATAAGCTTAAAGTTTACTCAAATGTACTTTGGTTGAAGTTTACTCAAATGTACATTAAACGATTAAAAGGTTAAATCAATTATGAATTATATGATTGGGTAGAGGTGGTTTTCACGGTTTTTAATTATAAACATGGTTTTATGGTTTTTTGATATATACGTAACTCTTAGTTGTACACTTTGTAACACGTACTTACATATATGTAACTCTTGGTTTTTATGGTTTTCATTTATAACATGGTTTTCAAAGATCCTCTCATATATATATAGCTAGTTTCTAAGTTCTACCCACGGGAGATGGAATATAATTTAAAATGACCAGCTCTACTTGTAATGTTGTATATAATAATTGTTGGGATGTGTAACTTAGAGCCAAACCTGCCCTAGGCAGGGGCAAAGGCATGGCAGCCAGCCCTAGGCCGGCCTGTTCACTTGTTTTACCCTAATCTTGTTTACTCTATTTATTGATCACATCTTAATAAGATATAAACTCTAGCTCCGTCCCATGGACGTATGTTAGACCAATCGAATCACGTTAAATTTTTATGTTCTGTTTTCTTTTTTGATTGTGTGTGCGTGAGATAATGTGTATGTATTCTGATAAGTTTCAGGTCCTAACAATGAGTCTGAATGTTGTTTTTTGATTTGTAGCCGGGACTGTCCAATATTCTACCGGAGGAAGAAAGCACAGAAAGACATGGCTGAAGCCAAAGTCCAGTTAGACCGATGGAATTTTTAATTTTCTAGTTTTATAAATATGTTTAGATATCCATCAGTCGGCTATTTGTTTGACATGTTTTGGAATTTGGGTTATGCATGTAATGATGCTCTGGTTATTTTATTTGTTTTTTTGAACGTCAAATTTCATGAAACAATGACAACCAACTAGCAACCTGCTAGACGAAGGCCCCAACGATACATACACATGAGATTACAAGAGATACGACTCGAAAGGAGAAATTAAACTATTCTTTCTGAGATACTTATAAAGGAACACCTATCTTGATCCATATGTAGCTTAAAGACTTGATATGTTTGTCCATTTTTGTGATACAAAAGCTCTCCTGGTTGAATATCATCTCATTTGTTTTCCAAATAATGTAACACAAGATCATTATTATTCCTTGTAATAGCTTCATCCTTTTCTTACACTTTCATTGAGATGTTTCATGGCAAAGTGAAAGATTCTGAATAGCAAATATGGGTTGAGACTTGCATCATATTGTCACAAAACACCACACCTGGGCTGCAACTCCACACGCACTGAAGAGGTGTTTACAGGTTTAATCAATAGATTTTCTAAATCATACTCCAATTTCCATTTGTAACCTATTCTTCTACATTAGTTGCATTCAATAATAATATTGTTGTTGGAGTCTAATCGGATTAGAGTATAATAACTAGCAAATTTGAGCAGAATTAATATGGTCAAACAAAGACCAAACAACTTGTAAAATGCTTTTTGTGTCTTATATTTTTTTTGGTGCGCTTATTTTTTGAAATACAATTTTGCTACCAAAAAGAAAAGTATGCTTAATATTTCGAAACTCAATTTTTGTAAAATAAAAGCATATTTCGCTTCTGAATTTTCAAATTGTCATAAAAATACATGAAAAGTTTAATATGTTTATTCCATGTAAAGATTTGAGTAATATATTATAGATCTTATCAAATTTGTAAGAAATGCTTCAGCATGTGTCGTAATTTTTTATAAAAGGAGCACCATTAGATTATAGATTTTATTACTTATACATGCTCATGAACTTGCAATATATGTCCATGCATGTATGTTTTACTATTTTTTTTTAGTTGATATATCATCCCTGCCGTTAAAAAAAAGTTGAGATATTATATCCTTTAATTTTAAATATTAAATAAAAAATGTGATCATTAAATTTATGTCAAAAGTCTTTCTATTTAATGAGAATGTGATAATTAACTAAAAAAAGGGTTGCATTATTTAGATTTTAGATTGAGCGGTAGTTGATAAATTTATGATTGATTGAATTTATTAATAAGATTTAATGATTATTTATAGGTAAGTATGAAGTAGAATAGAATGCACAACACTCTTCCATTAAATGAACAGTAAATTTTGTTTGTTTGTGTTTTTTTAACCCAAGAATGAGATTGTTATGATTTTAATAACATATATAGTTGATAAATTTTGTTGTTTTGATTGCGCAAAACTCAGAAAACAAACTGTATTATGTTTATGTAATTTTTTAATTTGAGATGTTTGACTATATTTTATGAACTAGCATATACAAATTTACTTGTTGCGGTTGGGTTGTGGATGCGGAGAAAATTTGGAATGCTCATTTTAAAATAAAAGTTATGTTGAGACGTATTAGATGAAAAGAAGAATTTCACAACGAATAAAAGAAGAATAAGCCATGATAAATTGATATAAAAATTTAAAGGCTTCTATAAGATGGAGTATGGTGCAAATAGCAACATTCTTTAATCAAATGGATGATAATTTTTAACTTTTTTTTTTCCATTTTAACCCATGAATGAGATTGTTATGATTTTGATAACATATATAGTTGATGAATTTTGTTGATTTGATTGTGCAACAAAGAAAACAAACTGTATTATGCTTCATGTATTTTTTTTTATTAAATTGAGATGTTTGACTATATTTTATAAACTAGCGTACTCAAACTTACGCGTTGCGGTTGGGGTTACTGATGTGACACAAAATTTGGAATGCTCAATTTAAAATAAAAGTTACATCGAGAAATAGTAGATGAAAAGAAGAGTATTACAACGAATAATATAAGATGGATAAAAAATGATAAATTAATATAAAAATTTTCAGGCTACTATGAAATAGAGTAATATGCAAATATCAAACCCTTCAATCTAATGGACGACAACTTTTGTTTATTTGTTTTTTCTTTACGGTTTAACCCAAGAATAAGATTGTTATGATTTTGATAACATATATAGTTGATGAATTTTGTTGCTTTGATTGTGCAGCTAAGAAAACAATCTGTATTATGCTTTATGTAATTTTTTTAATTTGAGATGTTTGACTATACTTTAAGAAATAGCATATACAAACTTACGTTGCGGTTGGAGTGTTGAGTAGTAATTGATGAAAAAAAGAATGTCACAACGAATAAAATAGAAAGGATAAATCATGATAAATTAATATAAAAAAAAGTTAATACATAGTTTTTTTTGAACAACCATCAAAAAGTTATATTCATAAAACTAGCAAGGAGCTAGATTACCAAATAACATTTTAAATTAAAGTTACACGAAGAATCCTAAGATAAGTTAATGCTTCTCCTTTTTGATTTTATTTAGAGATACGATGTTAGCTTCACATCTTCTACAATTGCTTTATGATCCTTATATGTGTTTGAAAACGTCTTCTTGTTCCTCGCCTTCCAGATGCACCAAAGCGTTGTTAGGAATATAGCATATAATAGCTTCTTCTCGACAGCGATATACGGGCATGAATTTTACATACTAATGACATCTCCAACAGTTGACACAAGTTCTTTAGGAGCCTTAAACCAATGAAGAACTTCCTGCCAAGTTTCACTTGCAATACCACACCTGATGAGAATGTGATCACATGTTTCTAAACTAAAGCCACAAGCTGGACACGCATAAGACGCTAGGATAGCTCTAAAGACTAACGCGACCTTTGAAGCAATACAGTTCATGTCGGCTCTCCAGACAAAAAACATTTACCTTTAACGGGACCCATATGGACCAGCGAAAAACAAACACAAAGTTGGTATCATATTTGATTTAATGGAAGATCACACAACTTTGATTGAAAAATCTCTATTAATTTCCCACCCTAACAATCATGGGAATTTGAGAGAATCATATGTTTGAGTTTTAATGTAAGATCATCTAGTGAAACAACAACCAACCCAACAGGATAGGACCTCCAATACCAGTGAAACAGGCCCGCCTGGGCCCGGAACAAAGATGATCCAAGACACTACATGTCTTGTTTGATTCCAGCAAGAAGAGGGTTGGATAAGTATCTTTAAGTATTCCCAAACCTGACCAGTTATCTAACCAAAAACTAGCCATGCTTCCACTTTCGAGCTTACATGATAAAGTAAGACATATGTTAAGTTCATCTTTAGATGCTCCATCAGTATGCAAGGTGCATATTTCATTATTAGATTCTAAGTTCTGAACTTCTAAGTCTACTTCCTGCTGGATACTCTCAACTCTTGCTTCAGCTTTAGATTTCTTCTATAGCTCATCTAACTCCCTAGCTGAACATGAAAGACATGCTAAAAAAGATTTTGTGTCAACATAAAGTTGGTGAGTTCAAGTGCTTAAAGTTTAAAAACAAAAGGCTCTTTAGAATCCATTAGTTGACTTTAAAAACATAAGTATCACTGTTGTGGGGTCACAATCAACCCAGCACTCAGTCCCGGCTAGCCTCTTCAAAAGTTGTGTTTATACCGTTAACCCCAAGGGAGAACTGAGCCTCAAACAGTGCACCATACCTGCTGGATGGTTCACCATAGTATCTTATAAAAACCTGTAACATGATATAAATGATCCCTTAGGATCCTAGTGGGATACCTTTCCTATACGGAAGGCACCGTATGTGGGGGATTCCCCAAGTAGATCTACCCATATAAAACAAGCGGTTCATAAAAGAATTAATGATTATGATACAAGTATAAGTAGGAATCAACATTTTCCACAACATATAAGCATCATAAAAGTTCGCAATAATAGTTCAGTTCAAATAGAGCATGCTTCATCCCAAAATAATAGTAAAAAGGGAACACTAGAACTCACCTGGTATCCTTATATAGATTCTGAGCTTGGTATAGAGTGAAAGGCTCCAACAATACAATCCTAAATTGTACATATAAGATTTATGTTTAGCATTAGCACGATGTTATTACATGCGTGCGGTTGCGCTCTTTACTTAACTTTAAGTTGGTGATTAGTATCATTGTCGTATCTTAGCTTTTTGTACAAGTATTAGTTGTCATGTACTAATTTGTACATATTAGATTAATTAATGTTCTTATTCAAGTAATGATTCGTAGTACAATGATTGTAGCAATAATCGGTTGAAATTAGGGATCCCAATCTTTATAGATAATTATTATTGATGATATTAGTAATCTATAATGTTCCAAATAATGTATTAGATGTTCCAATATTATTTATATTGTTTACACTTCTATCCTAACGTTATAGTGATTGTTGCTAGAATAATACGAATATCAATAATAGTTGTCGTTATATTGACCAAGGGATGATACTAATAATATTTATGCCAATTGGTTCATACCAGTAATAACAAGATGATCGACTAGGAGTAATAATAAGATGATGGATTATTATAGTATCTATAAGTCTTGTGTTTTATATAAATACGTGTAGATGTCAGTTTACCTAAAATGTCTATTGTATATATATATACATGATTGTATTTGAATGTGTTTTACATCTCGAAATCCTGTAGAGATTTTGTGTGACATGAGATCAAATAAGTTCTTATGTGTTGCTAGTATCTTTGTTTATATGATAACATTACCAAACCTGTTTTACATCATGTGCTTGGTCACGTCCTTTCTAATATACATATTCGTTCTTGACCAGTTTTAACTAGCTAACATTTTTATACATATTTGTAGCTCTACACACAAGTTAATATATTATCACTATATTTATATGTATATGAATTTTTAGCGCACGGTTATACCTAGCGTTTCCGTTTCGCATCCTAGAACCCGTTTTGTCTCTTAATTTTTATTAATCTTACGTATCTTTTATCGTGTTAGAGCTCAACGCATTGCATACTTATGCGAATTATCAATAAATTATAAATAAGTAACGTGTGCGATTAAACCTTCCCCTCAGTTAACATACTCGAACCCACTCATACTCGACTCGATCTTATCACGTTGTCGTCCAGTTGATTGTTTGACGGGGGTTGGCTCAACCATGTTGACCAGTTTGACCATCAGCTTTGACCAAGGTTTAACCTAGTCAAAACACACTAATATTATATACAAACACTACTACATTGTTATCTCATAACCAAACGCAATTATAACCGCAACATACGTTACCCAACACATCGGTTATGGCTTTTACCACCAATATCCACCACATGCAGCCACTGTCCACCATGAACCGCCTCTGGTCACCGCCAGAACCTCCTGGTCGGCTAGAATCCTCGCCGGAAATAACCCAACGTCATGAAATCCCACATATCTTGTCTAGAATCTAACATGCAACCACAAGAGCAGCCTTAGATCACCACCACTAGCCTTTACCAACATCATCACCTTCGGTTTACACCTCCATCACCAAAACAGCCACCGTCACCGTCGCTTACCAACCCCTATCACAACCATACCACAGCTGCCATCACCATTACCACCATTGCAAGCCACAACCATGATCATTAGCACCGCCTTAGGCGGCCTAAGCCCTAGTCAAAACCGCCACCATCATTACAGCCTCCTTCCTCACCATCGAAACCCGATAACGACTACCACAATTACCATCACCATCGGCCCATCACCACTGTAGCAGCCCTCACTGACAGCCACCAAACAACACCATCACCATGACCAACAACAACCACAACCACAATCACAGCTAACAACCATCAACTGCCAACATCACCACCATCACCGGGCCTCAACACCATCGTCACAGCCACCCCATCGCCTTACCACTGCCATCACAACCATCACCTTCACCATCACCATGCACCGCCACCATAACCAACATCACCATCGCAACCACCATCCACAACCAGCAGCAACACCAGCCCCCTCACAACCACTTTTATCACCGCCCAAAGCAACCACCATGACACCATCAAACCACAACCCTCAAGACCCGATCGAACCCACAGCTACCCCGCTTAAAAGTGTAACTTTTGAACATCTTTGGATCTGGGTGTTCACGAGAGGAAAGGGGAGAAAAAGGCTAGATGACAGCTTGAGATGGTGTCGTTACCGCAACTGGCTGGAGTTCGGAAGGAGGAGGGGAGAGGGAGCTGCGACTGCCTCTCTCTTTCTCTCTTTCCCGGCCTTAATTTTTTTTGAAAACCTTAAAAATGAAAGAACATTTGTTTATATAGTGGGGTTAAGAGAATGGGTTCGTTAACCGGTTAGTTCGCATCACGTTCGGATCAGTTTCTCGTATCGTTATAAATTTTATTTCATGATAGTTTTAATTATACTAAATGTTATAAATATTTCAAGATTATTTATTTGATCGTATTTAAAATTTTCTTGATAATTAAATGAGTTCCAACATGTAAATATCGTGTATTCAACACGTTGAACTGTTTTAAGTGTGTTCTTGTATGAGCGTTGTTATTATTATTTTAGTATTAAAAACATATGTAATTAATTATTTAATAATATTTTGTACGTTAATTCACACGTCAGAAGCGTTAAAACTTTATCTGTCAAATACTCGTTTTTAAGTTTATAATAATCATGTTTTAACTTGTTACATTCATCTGGTTATTGTTCAAGCTTAGAATTACTAAATCGAGCTTCAAAGGGCCTTAAATGGGCCTTGTTTATAAGTTCAGGCCCTTATTGGGCTTCTATTGGGCCTAAAGTGCTAGTTCCTTATCCAAGTTTTCTTCGGTAAGCCAAAACAATCCGGACCTTTATTGGGCTTTATATACTTTAAGGTTTCTAATTAGGCTGAATTTCTAGGGTGTTACAGTGGCACTCCATGCCGAGTTACTATTTCATCAATGTATAGTTGGGCTAGATTCGACAAATCGTAATCCTCTCGAATTGGTAAGAAGTGGGCTGACTTGGTAAGCCTATCCACAATTACCCAAATAGCATCATGTCCACGAAAGGTCTTTGGCAATTTTGTAACGAAATCCATGGTGATGTTATCCTATTTCCACTCGGGGATTTCAGGTTGTTGTAAGGTTCCTGACTGTTTTTGATTTTCGGCCTTTACCATGGCACACGTCAGACACTTTCCCATATAGGTGGCAATTGATTTCTTAATTCCGGGCCACCAGAATAGAGTCTTTATATCTTGGTACATCTTGTCGCTTCCCGAATGAATTGAGTATCTAGATTTATGGGCCTCATCTAAATCACCTCTCTAAATCCTCCATTCTTTGGTACCCATGCTCTTCCATCATACTTATGTAATCCATCATCGTTCACCTCTAGACGTTTTTCCACTCCAGTTAACAACACATCAGCCAGTTTGTCCCCTTTTAGGGCTTAATATTGTGCCTCTTTTAGTCTACTGACCAGGTTAGTGTATACACTCATCCTTAAGGCGCGAACACAAAGGGGTTTCTCCCTTTCCTTTCTACTCAGGGCATCGGCCACTACATTTGCCTTACCGGGATGGTAGCGAATCTCACATTCGTAATCACTTAATAATTCTACCCATCTTCTCTGACGCATGTTCAATATCTTTTGATTCAGAATATGCTGCAGGCTTTTGTGATCGGTGTAGATAACACACTTAGTACCGTAGAGGCGGTGTCGCCATATTTTGAGTGCACCATGACACCCAATTCCAAATCGTGTGTCATGTAATTCCTTTCATGCTCATTCAGCAATCTGGAAGCGTAGGCGATAACCTTTTCCCGCTGCATTAGCACACATCCAAATCCTTGAAGCGAGGCGTCACAATAGACTACAAAGTCCTCAGTTCCCTCTGGTAGGCCAAGGATAGGTGCGCTGCATAGTTTTTCCTTTAACATATTAAAGTTCATCTTGTTCCTTTCCCCACCCATAGGCTGTATCCTTCTTGGTCAAAGCGGTTAGTGGCTGTACCGTTCGTGAGAAATCTTTGATAAACCTCGTGTAATAACTAGCCAAACCAAGGAATTGTTTGATCTCGGTAAGAGTTTCTGGAATCTTCTAGTTTTTGATGGCCTCTATTTTTGCTGGATCCACTTGAATTCCATCCTTATTCACTATGCGCCCAAGAAATTGAATTTCGTGCATCCAAAACTCGCATTTGGAGAATTTTGCGTATAATTGCTCATTCTTGAGTAGTTCAAGGATGAGACGGAGATGCTTCTCATGTTCTTCTTTGCTTCAAGAGTAGATCAAGATATCATCAATAAACACAATCATGAACTTGTCTAGATATAAACAACATACACGGTTCATGAGATCCATAAATACTGCTGGCGCGTTAGTCAGTTCGAAAGGCATGACTAGGTACTCATAGTGTCCATACCTGGTTCTGAAGGCTGTTTTGGGGATGTATTCTTCTTTTATCTTTAGTTGGTGGTATCCCAATCGCAAGTCTATCTTGAAGAAATAGCTGGCTCCTTGCAACTGATCGAATAGGTCATCAATTCTAGGAAGAGGATATCGGTTCTTTATGGTAAGCTTATTCAGTTCCTGATAGTCGATGCATATTCTTAATGTTCCATCCTTTTTCTTAACGAATAGTACCAGAGTACCCCATGGTGAAACACTTGGTCGTATAAGCCCCTTATCAAGTAACTCTTGGATTTGTAGCATTAGCTCCTTCATCTCGGGCGGAGCGAGTCGATAAGGTGCTTTGGCCACCGACGCGACACTAGGTACGAAATCTATCTGGAACTTAACTTGTCGGGTCGGAGGGAGTCCTGGTAAGTCTTCTGGAAATACTTCCAATTACTCGGACACCACAGGCATGTCTTCAATTTTCTGTTCCTCTCCGGCTTTCATCATATAAATTATGAACGCTGTGTGTCCTTTCTTGAGGCTCTTAGTAGCCTTTAGGTGGGATATCATGGGGCATAGCGGGTGGTTTCTCTCTCCATGGACTACTAACATCTTCCCATCAGCTAAAGGTATTTTAAGCAAACGCTCGTCACACACGATCTCAGCTCTATTTCTAGCCAACCAATCCATCCCTACTACCACATCAAAGTCTCCTAACTTTATAGGAATTAAGTCTATATTAAATGAACTACCCTCTAGGACCATTTTGCAATCTTTGATAATTTCCTTAGTTTCTATTACATTACCGTCATCCAATTCTACGGTAAGTGCATCAGTTAAGGTGCAAGCTGCCAAATCAATCAAAGGCCTAAAGGTAGTAGAAACAAAACTAGCAGTTGCTCCAGTATCAAATAGAACGGTAGCAGGTTGGTTGTTTATGAGAAACGTACCGTTAACCATATAAGGTTCTTTACGAGCACCATTTGGGTTCATCGCGAATGCCCTTCCTTAGGCTTGTTGGGTCTGGCATCCTTATCTCTTGCTAGCTTGGAACACTTATTTCTCATGTGTCCTGGATCTCTACACTCATAGCATTGCTTCCCTGGCGTGTATGTACAATCCTTAATCAAATGACCAGTTCGTTTGCACCTGAAACAGTACATTAGGTTACACTCCCCTTACTGGTGTAGCTTCATTTGTTGCAAAAGGGGCTTGTGCCTAGGTATAACCTCCGAGTCCTTCTACCTTGATCATCATGCCTTGGTACTTCACCAGATCACTTGCTTGAACTACCACTACTGCCAACCCCCTTCTTAACATCAAACCACTTTCTCTTCTCACCCATCACTTTCTTCTTGTCCTCTGTTCTTGTCTGCTCTGTTCATCCCACCCTAACCAGGTCATCAGTTAAACTGCTAGTGAAATCAACTGCAGCTTGTAAAGTTGCTGGCCTGGAGGACCGGACCATGCCTCTAACTCTGGGATGTAGTCCCCAATTGAAATGAGCTACTCCTTTAGCTTCTGGCGTCACAAGATGTGGCACCAATTGGGACAAAGCTAGGAAATAGTGAATGTACTCCATGTAGTTTGGGCCTTTCATCTCTAAGCTCAGAAATTCAGACTCTAGCTTCTTAAGCTAGTTGATTGGACAGTACTTGTTGGTTATCAGATCCCTGAATTTGGTCCAATTCATTCGACCTGCTGTGTTCCTTCCTCGAGGGTAAATGATGGTTTTCCACCATTCCAGTGCGGGTCCTTTGAGTGATTGGGAAGCACACCTTACCATGTGTTCCATCTTGCACTTACTAATATCTAACATAGCCTCAATCTCATCCAGCTATCTATAAGTCTCAATTGCACCCTCAGTGCCATAGAAGTCTTTCGGCTTGCAGGCCATGAATGTCTTATAGGAACATCCGTTTCTTATCCCTTCAGTGTCATTATTGTTTCCTTCATCATTCCCGGGTCCATCATTCCCGGTTGTATTTCCCCGATCTGCGTTGCTATGGGCGATGATCGTCGGAATGGCGTTAGCAATCTACTGTGCCACTAGGTTAGCAATCCTCTCGTCGTTCTCAGGGTTGACATTTTCTCCACGTGGGGTTCTTGGTGGAGTAGGTGGTTGGTTCCTGGTCTATCTAGCTTCCTCATGTCGACCTTTAGTAGCTCCTCGTCTCTCGATACGAGTTCATCGTCTGGTCGGCATTCTGGTAGCATCATAGATAAATTCATTTAGAATCTCATATATTTTGGTTTCAAATATTCCATTATGTCAAATTTACCCTTACTAGTCATGCTAACCAATTACATGGAAGTATAATGCATACAACACGACATAAACATATATATATTTCTTAAATCAATATGGGGTTTATCATTTATAGTACACACAATTTTTTTTCATCACATAACATATTGCAATCCAAATCAAGTCACCCTACAACATTAGCATCAATAGCAATAGTTTCTTGGATAGTTCAAACATAGCGTCAATCAAACAAAATAGTAATAGTGTCATAGTTTCACAAATTGGAAGGTGCCATTACCTCGATAAATAATAATAGTCTCGTAAATAGATAAATAAGATAGTTTCCTTGAATAGTTTCGAATCCTACTGCCATAAGGCAATATCATCATATCATCACTGCCATTTCTTCTTCAGCCATCCAAACCAACCCGATCTCTTCTTCCTCTACTCTTGCTCTAAGCGTTGCACACTATATGACGCCATCATCACCTAAAAATAGGCGGACTGGGAAGTTCGAGTGGCGTGCTGGAGAGTCAGCTCATGACGCTGGATGGTCTTCAGTATGTCACTCAGAGTAGGGTCATAAGGTCCAAAGTCACTAGCCTGACGGCTAGACTGGGAGTACAGATCACCAGCATGAACACTCAGTCCATCATACAAGCTATGCCTAGGCGGCATCCAATGCTCGTCGTGCGGGTAGCGTCTGGACGGGTTAATCATAGGAGGTGCTGGTGTCGGGGTCCTTGGAGGAGGATCCATCCTAAAGGAAATTGAAGGTCCTGGTTTATCACTCTTGTGAGGTTGAGTGATAACATGTGCACCCCTATCCCCTATAGCTGGAATAGGTGAATGGGTAGGTGCGGTGACGTGCAGCGAGTTGGAGCACGTTCGGCTCCTAACAAGGGATGTCGATGATGAGTCTTATGATGGATTGGTGTCATCATAGGTCACAGATATCCAGCCCGGATGTCCACACCTTCATAGGTACACCTCATACTCTGTCTAGGGCTTTGCCCTACTGAGGTTCACAACTGGGGTAGTCTCATCAGTTGGGTAGGCAGGTGCTTTTCTCCTATCAACCATAGTCTTGTTATCCTGTAAAAATTATCATGAGTAATTTGGTTTCTCATAGCTCATGACAATAATAATAATAGTACGAATAGTAGTAGTGATGGCAGTAGTATCAATAACCAGTAGTATCATCAAGCAATGACAGACATGAAAGTTTAAGTTAAAATCAGCTTTAGACCGCGTTTAAGAAAATTCCTTAAATCATGTACTCCAAAGGTCACACTTAGGGTTTCGTGCTGGAATTTATGCGTCCAATAAATTCATGATTACGTTGATCAAGTGTAATCATCAATTTATCCAACCCGCTCACTCCAACACTCACCCAAGCAAGGACAGTCCTAAGGTATCAGGGTTATAACCTGAGGTCTACTAAGGTATTCCTGACTTCTCTACAACCTGTGGCTCTGATACCAATCTATCACACCCCAGGCCCAATCAGGGTGGGACGTCACAGACTAGAAACATATATGGTAGCGGAAACAAACCATCATAAGAGCACACAAGGAGAGAAATAACATGGCATTACATTCTAATGTCAAACAGAGCTATAACATTCTAGCCTATCATACAAGAGTACAAATTTATTACATAATCCAAAGTGTTTAACCAACCACAAATCAAATTGTTCCAAATATTTTCAATTCAAGTAATGCCATGGGTATTCATAATTCTAGGTCATCCAAATCTGGTTATCAAGCCACTTCCATTAGGGATTACCTGAAACACGCTCAAAAAGATTTTATGTCAACTAAAAAGTTGGTGAATTCAAGTGATTAAAGTTTAAAAACAAAAGGACTCTTTAAAGTCCATAAATAAATTTTAAAATCAAAGCATCACTGTTGTGGGGTCACAATCAACCCTGCACTCAGTCCCGATTAGCCTCTTCTAAAGTTGTGTTTAAACCGGTTAACCCTAAGGAAAACTGAGCCTCAAACAGTACACCAAACCTACTGGATGGTCCACCATAGTTTCTTATAAAAACTTGTTACATGACACAAACGATCCCTCAGGATCTCAGTGGGATACCCAACCTGTCCGGAAGGCACTATGTGTGGGGGATTCCCCAAGTAGATTTACCCATATAGGACAAGCGGTTCAGACAAGAATTAATGATTATGATACTGTTAGGAGCAGGTTCAAACATTATAAACAATATATAAGTGTCAAACAATAGCATAATAATATTTTTAGGTCAACCAAAGGATGCTTCATCCTAAATCAATAGTAAAAAGGGAACACTAGAACTCACCTTAGGTAAATCAACCGTTCTTCAGTCACATAAATGATTCAAGTCTTAGCATCCTATGATAAAGATACAAGTAGTAATCTATATGTTCTTAGACTACTGGAAGTGTAACTAAGTGTATTTTATGGTTATAAGTTCACGTGGCTTCGTTTCTTAGAAGTTTGGGTCAAAAGTTTCCGTTTTAGGAAAGTTAGGGTTTTGGCATGTGAATGACAAGTTCTTATGATTCTTATAAATGTGTTTACATAATAATAAGTTTAATATTAGTTTCTGGTCAATTAGTTACTGAAATTTAGTTATGTTTGTAGAATTTACACTTTGGTCCCTCAAGTTTCAAAATTTACAACTTTTACCCCAAAGTTGCATTCTTTCCATTTCTTGGCCCAAAATGGTCCTTATTAGTTCCTAGGGGTTTTTATATTACTTTTAGGCTTATTTAAACTTATTATATCCAGATTTTATCTTGAGAGGTTTAAAACACAAAATTCAAGTTACCGGTTATGGTAAAACCAAAGATTTTTAACAGTTTGTTTTAAATTCTTTTGTTTTCGTCCAATTAACCTTTAAATATTATTTAATGATTTATAATATGCATAATAAGCTGTCATACCTGGAGCTGTCATCAGCAATTATAGAGTATGTATTGTAAAGTATCTCGTCAATGAGCATGCTATGATATGCATGCATCAGGGTCAACTTAGAACATTCAAGCAAAATCAATGATTACACTCAATAAATCTTGATGTAGAGGTGGGTTCTTTGTCAAATGTCTGTGGGGACCATGTGACATCCGGTAATTTTCCGTTACCAAAACTCCGTTAGTTCCGTTAAGTCTTGCATACACGTGTCGTGAGCACACACTAGTTGTCGTTTAACGTTGGTGACCTAATAATATTTAATAATGTTAAATTAATGATAATTTAACTGGTTATA
>BJCO01383788.1:0-10236 GCA_018326465.1 Flaveria floridana | reverse complement strand
AGAAAATATTTATTTTTTAATATCTAGTTAAACCACTTTTTTTTTTTGTTGGTGTTGGGGACATCGCAGGTGTTTTTATAAGGCACCAGACCTAACCTTCTCGGTTAGATCAAACCGTAAAAATTTGTCATCTAACCATGACCGCAAGACTCCGTCAGGTTTTCTTCAAAATTCCTACGATGCGTTCGCGTTAATAAAAATTGTTAGATAATAGTAGACAACCATTTATGAAGTGAGCATGCCAAGTGCCTTTCGTCATGTCCTCCACGTCATCGTAGTCTAATATCACAAAATTCCCAAACTACCCTTATTTAACGGTTCCACTTCATTTGTTCATAAGCTTTTCCGATAAGATCGCGAGATGAAATATCCTAGAACACGAAGAGGTTTATCATTCATCAAATTTCATCACATATCCTCTTCAAACCCTAATTTCACCATTTTTATCCATTTTTCACTGAAGATCTTCGTTTTCATGAAGTTTCTATACTGATTACAGAAAACAATGAGTGATGTGGCTGATAAACTGTCATACTTTCAAGCAGTTACAGGCGTAGAAGACGTCGATTTGTGCACGGAGATCCTGTCAGCTCATGGATGGGATCTCTCATTAGCAATATCAAATTTCACATCTACATCAAATTCCGACGACAACGGTGACGATGCAATCGAGAGATTGGAACAATCGGAATTATGCTATTTTATCTGTATTTTATTGTAGGTCGAGGGGCCTAAATCGCCTGAAGTAATGCTAACAGTGTTACAGAGTGTTCTAGAAGAAAGTTTCGCTGTCCTTGATGCTGCTAGACTTGAAGCTGAAGAACGTATAAACAACATCCGTTTGAGGGAGGAACAAGATGCTGCATATCGAGCAGCACGTGAAGCTGATCAAGTAAGTTTTGATTCAATCTAACTTAAAAATTCATTTCTATCAAAGTAGTATTACATCATCAGTTATGTGATATCATCATATTGCTATTTTGAAAAAGGGCCCGAAGTTACGCATGTATGTCATTCTCCTCATCTTACATGATTAAAGTCAAATACAAGATCTGACTCTATGACTTTGTTGACTCTTCGAGTTCTTTAGAAATTGAAAATTACACTCTTGCTACCAACTCCCCTCGTGTTCTTTATGGTCGAGACAAACGTTTGTTGACGCTTAATGAGGCCGGACTACATTCACAAGTGAGTCTTTTTGTGAAACTTAATTCATGAAAGTTATTTATGGATTTGATTGTAGAATCCGTTTGTTCTCAAATGATAGACCATTTTTGTTTTTCCTATATATTATGCATTTGTTCAAGTATAATTTGACACCAATTTGATAGTCGGTTGACTTCTTTTGACGACCTTTTATAGTTAGGTGACTTGTTTGAAACCTTTGATAAACTCCACAGTTTTTTGTATGCTACATCCTCAAGTGAGTCTTTTTGTGGAACTTAGTTTGTGAAAGTTATTCGAAATCCTTTTCTGGTAACACATTCCATCTTCATTTCTATTATTAACTTGGTTATTGTAATTTTTTTGATGGCATAATCAAACACTCACTATAAAGATGATACATGCCTAGCTTATTCATATGAGGTCATGGATATTTATACGGCTTGAAATGGAATATTCCTCATCCTTATAAGATAACCAATTGATGTTAACATTCTCTAACCAATTGTTGTTAACATTCTCTCTTGTTAGCGGAAAGCTTTCATTTAGTTTTTATGTCGATGCCAAGTCGCCTTTTGATCCCCCACTTGGGAGATCGGGTCATTTCTGGAAGAATTTGGGTGGGAGGTTCGACACGCTTTTACTATCATACGTCTTGAAGTCCCCCATCATTATTATATGTTCATCAACGTTAGGAGATTGTCTCTTTGTTTTATAGTTCTTCATCAACCTTTTTAATTTCAATTAGATTACCACTTAATTTACCAGTTTATATATTGCTAACAACCATGGCTTGATTGACACTTAATTAGCATTTCAAATTTTGAACTCCATGCCCTTGATGCGTACCATTATAGTAAATCAAAATTAGATAGACAGATCGATAAAGGAAATATTTTGACTCGATTCATATTCACGCAAACAAAACACAAGGCCATTTATACACTTACACATACAAAACAAACAAAAATACAACTTACATACCAAGCGATAATCCTACTCATACACAAACAAAGAAATGACGAACAAAATAACCATAACCACTTCCCATAACGAAAGATGACTCACAACATAAGTAACGTTGTGTTCAAACTATTTGTAAAGAGAGAGTCGAAAAGAAGATAACAACTCCACAGGCACTTTCACAACATCCTCACGAACACCCAAATCTTTATTCTCTCTTTTCAAGAAATATCGAGGAATAGCCGTTAGTAATTGCTCCCTAAAGCTTTCAATGTTATACTCTTTCTTAGTCGAGTGAACCATAATCGCTTGGCTGCTCCTCCCTTGGTTGTTTTTATCCTTGCTCCATAGCCCAGTCTTACAGTAAAGTGCAAAATCTTCACAGTTGTTGTTCAACAAATCATACTCTCCATACCCATTTTTATACAGATAAATGGCCCTATGCATGACTTCTTTTGGTGAATCCGATCTTGCAGTGGTGCATGTTCCGCCTCTCATTTTGGTTAGAAGAAATGCGCTACTTGCTTCGTATTTGAATCGGTACAGTGAGCCTTCTTTTACGAACCAATCTATGCAACACACCTGCACTCCACTACCAGCTATTCTTTCCGACCCACAACCCAGCGTCGGGCATGGAGTTTTTTTCCCTTTACGGCCACCACTACTTGAGCTCGACCCCGAAACAGCTGAAACACGAAGTATTCCGTTTCCTCTTGGGTTCACAAAATGAATAAGCATGTCATTTCCAATGAAGATTCCTACACATGCATGCATGTTTCTTGTAAATTAACAAACAAACATAAACGAATAAATAAACACAGAAAAATTGAACTGACCATGGTGACTGTATATTTGCGTCCTCCAAGTATATATGTGATCTCCTACCTTGAGCTCGGATCTTTCTATTTTCTGAGAAAGTAGATCCATTTGTGTAGTTAAAATGCTCTTAAACTACATGCAAATTATATGAGGAAATTAAGTGCCATTCAAATTAAGTTCTTAATCATGTATATAAATGTCGTTTGCTTGACTTTTGAATATTCAATATGTTTGTTAATGAGTCACATCAAGCGTACGGTAACTATATATATTTATATGTCACATATCCGGAGTTTAAATGCGTTAAAAAGTGCAGAGTCAACCGATATCACTTTCACCCAACTTCTAAGAACATTCCAATAGTAAAGGTTAAAGAATTAAAGATTTAAATACCGTCATCTCATCATCATAGGGGCGGTGGGCCGGGTGTAAGCCCCCATCAATGAGGTACTTTCTAAACCCCATCGAAAGCCTTTAGGCAGTTTCAATTGGGTTCAACCACGGGTAGTGGAACCTGAGTGTCACATGATACGATCAAGGACCCAGGTCAACCCAATCAAGACCCACGACCCAAAGGGAAACCCAACCTAGCTAGCAAAAGTAATACATGCATGAACTTACTTCATCAAGTTTAGAAGAAATGGGTCAAACCCCACTCCTGTTTTCACGTTTGCATGCATGTAGAGCAAATGAATAAGTGTAGTTGCATTAGTAACCCGTGTTTTCTAAGGAGTAGGATCCCACGTTTATTTCCGGTGATACGTTCTCATTTTCCTTTAAATTGTAAGTTTTGTATGATCCGTAAATCTTTTCTTTCCTATCATTCTTGGAGTTTGACCCGCTCTAAAGTTACTTACGATGTTTTTATCTGATATTTTAGTGTGAATGTATATTTCTAGATAGTTGACTATGATAATGTAACACAAGTGGTAGTTTAGTCTAATGCTTATAGTAACTTACATGAGAGCGGACCTTGGAGCAACTGGTAAGGTTGCTGTTTTGTGACCTTGAGGTCATGGGTTCTAGCCGTGGAAACAGCCTCTTGCACAAAATTGTGCAAGGAAAGGTTACGTACATCAGATCGTTTCGCGATCGATCTGGCCCCTCCCCGGACCCTGCGCAAAACGGGAGCTTCATGCACCGGGTACGCCTAGTAACTTACATTTATTTGTGTTCAAACCTCCCTAGGTTCATATTTGTTCTACATGAACATTCAATATGTTGATAAGTCACATCAAGGTATGTGTACGTATAAACTCTTGATAAAATCATAACCAAAGTATACTACAAGACCTCGTATATATAAGAGCCTTAATTAATAGAAATACCATAGATATGGTTGACTGTATTAAAAATAAACCTTAGCTCTTATAATTTAGGGACCCGGGCCAAAGATTTTTTTGATATACGTACACTAAACTCTACATCATTTGTTTTTATTTTTGAATATGATTATTTGTTACAGTAACCATATTTAACTAACATAGCTATATGCTCTAATAGTTTTAGGTATATATTATTTCGACAAGCACGTAAATTAGTATAAATTCTTCATTGTAAAACACTTGGTGTTTGAACTAGGGCATATCATTGTTTATTTGTTTTATAAGAAAAATGCCATATATAGTATTACCAACAAACCCAAGTTACAGATACTAATAAGCCACTTGCAGAAGTTGATGTCATTTTGATGTCATGAGGCCCACACGTTTCTCACCCACATGTAACCTATTTATTTGCCACCAACCCAAGCTACCACATTTAATTAGTACCTCTTTGACCTCACTAAGCTACTTGCTACCTCTTTGATCATCTGATTTGTTCATCTTATGATCATCAATGGTGTTCATAGAGTTACTAGACATATTGGTTCCTCATTTATGGCATTTTGATGTGTACCATTAATTATTAGAAAATGATAAGTTTATTTCAATAAAACATTCAAGGCCATTTGTAGGCTTACACAAACAAAAGAAATGACAAAAGGAAATAACCACAAACGTACACTACCATAAATGAATGATTCACAACGTAAGTAACAATGGGTTTATTAAATGTTAACCAATAATTAATGTTTCAAAGCGAGCCGAAAAGAAGATAACTCCTCCACAGGCACTTTCACAACATCCGCACGAATGCCCAAATCTTTATTCTCACGCTTCAAACAAGATCGGGGAATAGCTGTAGCAAATCGCTTCAAATGATTTTCAATTCTATTCTCTTCGTCAGCCGGGTGAACCATATTCACTTGACTACTCCTCCCTTGGTTGCTTTCATCCTTGCTCCATAGACCAGTCTTACAGTAAAGCGCAAAATCTTCGCAATTGTTGTTCACCAAATCATACTCTCCATACCCATTTTCATACAGATAAGTGGCCCTATGTATGACTTCTTGTGGTGGATCCGATGGCGCAGTGGTGCATGTTCCGCCTCTGAGTTTGGCTAGAAGGAACTTACGACTTACTTCATATTTGAATCGGTACAATGAGCCCTTTTCTATGAAGCAATCTAAGCAAGACATCCTGACTCCACTCCCTAATATTTTTTCTGACCCACAAGTCGAGGTCATCGGGCATGGAGTCTTCTTTTTCCCACCACTTGAACTCCCAGCTGAAACACGAATAATTCCGTCTGCTCCTGGATTCACAAAATGAATAAGCTTGCCTTCTCCAATGAAGATTCCTGCACACACATGTTTCTTACATGTTAATGTTAGCTAAACACTACCAGAATAATAGTATCACCGACGGGAATTTAATTACCCTGTACACAATACTATGGGTGATTACAGAAAAAATCCACCAAAATCCAGTATTTTAGTTACATTTTTTAATCTGTCGGTGATACTCATTTGTTTAGCAGTGGAATTGGAATGAATAAATAAATTAACACAGAAACTTGAACTAACCATGGTGACTGTATATTTGCTTCCTCCAAGTATATATGTGGTCTCCTTCCTTGAGCTCGTATCTTTTGATTTTCTGGGAAAGTAGATCCATTTGTGTGATTAAGATGCTCTGATCAAAGGACCTTTATTCGTGTATTTATACACACATCATGCATGCATGCAAATTATATGAGGAAAAAGCCATGAAAGTGCTTTTCATTGTTAAATAAATATTGTTTACTTGACTTTTGAATATTCAACCATGTTTGTTTGAGTCGAGTCATTTCTATGTCACTTTCATTAGGCCACCCGGAGTGCCCCTTTGGTACATGCCTCAGGTTACGTACCCGGCCGAGTTCTGCAGGTAAACGCCCTGAGTCGATCTCTCGGGTAGGGCGAATGGTACAAGGCTGGGCTTACCAACTTATGTGTGAACCGGTTGAAATAGAGACGGCATTGTGAACATTAGGGGTAAAGTATATATATATATGTTTTAAATTTTAGCTCAGTAACTTACGCTCTCTAAACTTTTTACACCAAAACAATTATAGATCCCTTTGACCACAAAATTATACACCTCTATACAATGAATACATTGTGATTAAACACGATGTATGTATGTATAATAAAAATAAGGGTGAACTTATTTTACAAAGTGTATTTTTGTTACAAAGTGTGAGAAGACACAATGAGGCTAAAAAGGTCATAAAAAATTACATCTCATAATCTAAATCGAATTTTAAAAAAGTAATACGGAGTCTCTGTTCTTCTTGTCGTCCTCTTTTAGAAAAAAATATATTAATAAATAAATAAAAAAGATCATTGTGTATTTTTATGACACAATGATATTATTGTGTCTTTCATAATGACACAATGGCGTCACTATGTCTTTCACAAATGACAAAATTAAAAAACGTTAATTTTTTATTTTTTATTTTTCGTTTATTTTTTTTCTTAGTGAGGACGGCTATGAGAATAAAAGCTCGAAATTACTTTTTTGAAATTCGATTTGATTGTGAGATATAATTTTTTGTGATTGTTTTTACTCATTGCATGTGTCTTCTTACACTTTGTATTAAAAATACAATTTGTATTCGAACCTCTATTTAAAAATAATAACAATAATAATAATAACATGCAACAACAATAACAACAAAAGTAACAATAATAACAATTTAATAATAATAATAATAACAATAGCAATAAGAACAACAATAATTAATGACAAGTATAATAATAATAGGGATTTTGATTGTGTTTTAAACACATAATTTGAATCATGACATCATTTATATGATTATCATAGTGTACATATCTTGATCATAAAACTTATATTTTCTGAATTTTGGTTACACTACCCGCCCAGATAAAAAGTTATTGGACATGCAAAACCCAAACATGGTCAGGATTCAGGAATAATAAAACGTGTTAATAGTATGTCGCTCTTATGAAAAATAATAATACTGTAAATAATTTTTTTTATTATCTAAAACTGTATTGTAATTAACATTAACAGGTGTGTTTAAGAACCAACTTGAGCATAATCATTCAACAAAATATTCTTTTCAGATGTATTAATAGTATGCCCATTGAATTTACTGTCTATTAGGAAGTTGCTAATATTGATTATATGACAAATTGCCCATTTGACTCGTCTAAAACCAGTTTTGATCAACAAGTAGCTAGCCATCGAAATGGTTTATTAAAAGTCTGAAAGTAGTCAATTTGGTTATATTATATAGTGTTAATGCTAATATCAACGAAAGCTTAATTAGTATGGTTCTCGTATATATTATACACACACTTGATATCCAGTAGAATCTTTGGTTCCAACCCATCAAATAGTCATGGTCTCATGGAAATATAATAAGTATTATATTACACCATGCAAAGAATCTTCTTGGCTAGCTAATACATAACGTAATTGATTAATAAAAGCTTGACTTTTATTTATATTATATATGCGACTACGATAATTCTCTAAGTCCTTTGACTTTTATTTATATTATATATGCGACTACGATAATTCTCTAAGTCCTTAACAGAAGTAAATATTTTTTAATAAATCACGTGATTAAACCATCAAAATAAACCAAATATCGAAACTTCAACACGGCAATGTCTTGATGCATGGGTTCTCGATGTTAGTTTATTCACTACTTTGCGTAACAGAAGTTCTTAATTTATAATTCATCTCTCTTATTTTTCTCATCCTCTATTTTTGTTCATTTGAGCTCAAGCTAAATCTCGAAAATTTGCAATCATCAAACATTCATAAGATAAGTACATTCAATTCATTTTGTTATGAAACCGAAGAAGGAATTAGGGAAACAAAAATAGATCCATTCGTGTAATTAAAATGCTCTCAAAGGACCTGTATTCGTGTATTTATACACACATACATGCATGCATGCAAGTTATACGAGGAAAAAGAAATGAAAGTACGTGCCTTTAATAGTTGTAGATAAATATATATTGGCTGCTTGACTTTTGAATATTCAACCTTTTAGTTTATGAGTCACGTCCTTTCTATGCAACTTCCTTTATCAACTGGACTCGGTTGGGTCTCTCGGCAGGGTCGTTTCAAAGTTTTTTGTGGCCTCAAGCGAAAAAAATAACATCCTTTACAAAAACGCAATTTAAACAAAAGTAACATAATCAAAAGGCAACATATTCAAATTTCTTTAAATAAAAGTAGCAAATAAAAATTTTTTGGTATGCTAACATTGAGTGCTTGATAGTTGATTTCTTTAAACAAAAAGAGACAAAAAAAAAGGTTAACCAATGTCGATCAGATCAATTGGAGAGAAAGGAACTAAGTGAGGTCTGTCTGCTTTGTGAAATGTGTGACCGTGTCTCTTTAACAACCGATTAAATCATCAGAATTTTTATTAGGACTCAACTATCATGTGTTATTTTTACTTCAAGATTTCATTAGGCTATATAATACTAATTCCCACCATATATTTTTTTTAAAAAAAGTGAGGGCCCTTAATTTTGGGGCCCCAAGCCCAATGCTTCACAGACTAAACCATAAAACCGGTCTTGTCCCTCGAGTACATGCCTCGGGTTAACCGGGTTCCAGAGGTTGAGCACGCCAAGTCCCTCAAGTAGGGCGAATGGTACAATGTTGGGCTTACAAACTCGCGTGTGAACCCGATGATATATAGCTGTTAAACGGCACCGTGAATGTTACGAGGACCGTTGGCTATTAGCGAAATTAATTTAACTCGGCAACTCACATTCTATAACCTTTTTACAACAAAAACAATTATATATCTCTTTGACCAACAAATTATAAACCTTTATACAATGAATACATTGCCATTAAAGGCGATGTATGCATATATTATATTGCATAATATGACCCTAAGAATGATAGGGATGTTATCTCAACAGTGCACATGATCGATTTCTCAACCAATAAAGTTATTAGTAGCAAGTTTTGCGGGATCAAGATACGCATGCATTGTAGACTTCAATATGATCTTGTTGAAAATATTGCAAGTCTATCAAATTTGAACACCCAGAACAAGTAGTAAATTAAAATATTTTATTTTTCATTATATAATGTTTTTATTGTTAATTATGTATTTTTTCTAATTAATGAATTATTATGTTTATTTTATATATAAAATATATTTTTAGTTAATTTTAATTTAAAAATGTTGTGTAGATGTGGAATAGGAAAGAGCTTCATCACTCAGAGCACTTTGATGTGCTAGAGGATTCAAATGATATGAAAAATTGTGATCGAATGAGGTTAAGAGTACTAGTACTTTAGGGTACTTCTAGTAGTGCTTATACTCAACATTAAAATCATACGTAATAGTTAATGCCTTCTAAAACACATTTTATATCATACCAACGCCAACTTAACATCATCTTTTTAGCCTAAAACATATGCAATTGTTAACGCCCCTTAATGCCCTTTAAATATTACACAATTATAAGATTTATGAGGAGTTATGATGTTATTGTGAAAACGCCCCCAACCTATAACGTCCCATAATGCCCAAAGGAGTGATGTAAGGAAGTTTTAAGGTGCTATAGCCCCTTTAATCCCCCATTATGGTTGGTATAATTGAAATGCTTGAGTTTATCCAATTTTCAAAAAACCATGTTGTGACATTTAGCTAAGGGCATCCTAAAGACGTCCAATGTATGACCCGAGGACCAAATAATGTAATGATGATTGGATCTCCATATGATATAGACTCTGAACTACCAAGGCTATCAGGCATACATACCACCTTACACATTTCACCTATAATCAGCCTTTTCATCAGTTTTCTTATATTTGTAGTTAATATATATACAACGGTTTCTCCACAAGCCGTAGAGATTTCTGAACTTATCGAGAAAAGATCAATTATTGCATGTTACAACTGAAAAACAAAGCA